>BJBW01007629.1:0-56543 GCA_004320125.1 Scolopax mira
AAGAAAGTATTTATTTTTAAAATAGTGTCTATTCGTCTACCTTGACCAATTCATTAAAAAAGAAAGAAAATACTCAAGGCCTCATTTGGAATAACCACTTTCCTCTGTTCTCCAAAAATACGCGGGAAAGGAGAGATTTCAGAAAGCAGTTAATTGCAGTCCACGTTCAAGTACTTTGCAATTTTCTTGAAATCAAATTCTTTAACTTCTTTGTATCCATCAATTCTACCTTTTGTACGTCCATCATTCCAGTGGGTCGATACATTCACACCCTGTGTTGTTTTCTTCTTGAGAGGGAAAAAAAAAATTAGTGAACAGGAGTAGGGGAAGTGTGAGGGCATTTCAGAGTGACTGTGACCATTAATAAGGCAAAAGCTTAAATCCCACATCTACTCGCTGTACTTCATAGAATCATAGAATGGTTCGGGTTGGAAGGGACCTTAAAGATCATCTAGTTCCAACCCCTTGCCGTGGGCAGCGAAATCATGCAGAATGACATATGGTTGTCTCTTATTTTGTATTTTTCTCCCCAAATTAATGTTCTGAAGACAGAAATTTATAGGGGTGAATTGCTCAAAATGCATTTAAGCCTATTACTAATTGCTTTTAAAAGCAGTTTAATTTCTGCCTGGAGAAAATAAATGCTGAGTAGAGAGGGAAATGTGCTTTGGAACAGGTCTGGCTGGAAGTACCCAACAACAGCGGTAACAAAAGTTTGGGAAACTGATAAAATTGAAAAAGAATTAGTTTCCCCTTACATAGAGCATGGCATAGAGTGAAGCATCAGTTCACCCTGCTGGCTTGTTTTGCTTTAGGTTTGCTTCATATCGATTTCACAGACAAGATGTAATATAATGAGAATGTATATTACAAAGAAAAAATTATTTTCCTACCTTAAAAGGTCCTGTGTCTCTTGATTCAGTTGAAACCAACCACGCTTTGTGCTTCACCTACACTGGGTTGCTGATGTACCTGCTGAAAGTAATATTAAAAAATACACTTATATGGTCATGAAACTTAAAAAATCTACCTTTTTGTCATAATAAAAAATTTTGTTGAGGGCCTCTTCTTATATTATTTGTGAAAAAGCTTAAGTGAACATGTTACAATGTGCATCATGCTATTATTTCACTCATTTATCTTTTAAATGCTTAACACAGAGTTCTATAACTGGAGCATTTCTTAATACACTTTTATCAAAATTCTGGCATTGTCTTAAATGCTATTAATGAATAGATTTTTGTATATAATACAACTACTTTGTCATTGATTTTAAGATTTATGGATGGTACCTGAACACTTTCAGCCATGGTATAGAGCAACCATGTTATAACAACTCCTGTTCTAAATACTTTGTCTAAAAGGTTATTTTCAGAAGTGCTGTATGGTGCTTTCTGCATATAGCTTGATTATGATATAAATGTAAATGTATCTGTTGCTTACAAATATTAGTTAATGTGTGTGTATATACATATTGTGCCTGACCTGGGCACCGGCCATCGCAGGGATTTTTCAACATAGAGGTTCCTGGTCACAGGAGTCAACAATACTTAAAAATAATGGCTGGTGTAGGGGTTTCTAATATCCAAAATGAAAGATTTTAGAGTATTAAGAACAAATTATCATCACTACTTAATTGACTTTTCTTATACAGCTGGGTCCTGAGCATCCCCTGAGCTGACTATTCCTTGCAAGGAAAAAAGCATCTGCTAAAGCCCTCTGTTAAGTGGACTCTGTTTTCTCATCTCTCTTGAATTGGGTGCCTAAAATGGGTTATGGAGTTTTAAGCACAGTGTCATTAACTCTGAGTGGAGAGGAATAATAACTTGCCTTGATTTGCTGGTCCTGCTGTCATTCAGTCCTACTGAGTGGAATGTTCATTTTAACCCCCCAGTTCTTTGAGCAGGGCTGAGAACAGAACTACTTTTTGTTTCCCATTGAATCCATCTGGGGCTTTGCGTTCTGAATTTTACCACTGCTCATTTTGTATATTTAGTTCATTAAGAAGCTTCTCACCAGACAGACCTTCTGCTGGATTTCCTCATCTCCTGTACAAAGGGATAAGATGTTTCTCTGAGCAAATGTTCTATTAAAGATCATCCCTCTCACTTGATAACCTTTCTCTCTCACTTGTTCCTCTCATGACAGCCACCTGCAGGATTTTGCCCAGCAGCTCCTTGGACAAACCAAGGTTTCCTCTTCCAAAGCTGTGGTAGAGGCTTTGTAGCATTCATGATTAAAAAGTAGTAAATTATTCCTGTAATTTTTAAACCGTAACAGTGATGAGAGACTGTACTTTCACCTCCCTTTGTTCTCTGGACACAATGTTCCAGGGAGCAATAAAGTTTTGGTGGTGCCATTCATCTTCTTGGTCTAAACTATAAATAAAACCTGGTTTTAATTGATTTCTACATTTCTCAGTCATGGCAGCAAGTGCCTCAGATTTTGAGCTGGGCCGTGATGTCCAGCAGCTTGGTGAAGAGGTTCTATGTGATGCTGCAGGGACTTGTACAGCTCACAGTAGACTGGTTTTAAGGTTTCTAGGAGTGGGAGGAAACAACCCTATAAATATCTTGAAGAAATTACTTTTAAAAGGAAGAAAAAATACCCATCTGTTAGCCCAAAACCTGTATTTTAGACTGAGCAGACTGCTAAGAGTTTATGAAGCCTGTTGCCTAGAGCGGGACTGCTCGAGGCCTGTGCTTGAGAGAGGAGCTGAGCTCTGATAGTCTCATGTAGATTTTAATTTTAATTTGGTGAAGTCACTGGGGGGGTTCTGAATGCTTCCCAGGTCTCCATAAACCATCAATAACAATGGTTTATTGTGCCTTAGGCCTTTGCATTAACAGCAGCGTGAATGTACTGTGCAGGAACCGCCGAGTGCTGAAACGTAGGCATTTCAGTGAAATTTAGATCTTTCTTTTCAGAAGTCACCTCTCCCCAGTGATAAAAGAGCCAACTCACCAAATTTACTACATCTACTTTTATGTAAAAAGTATTGCTACTACTACGTTAGATTTTATCTGAACGATTAATGGCATGTTAGTACATCTGTGCAGTCCTTATGGAAGGGTGCACTGATCTTACAGTACAGCGAGTGACAGTCCTTATCAAAATATGGTGTAATATACAAACCACAAACATTTTTATTGAGCTTATGCTATTGACTGACTTTACTGATAAATTAAGCCGTAATTACACACAGTTTGTGCAAGAGAGAATTTTGCTGGGAAGATACTCTGTTATCATCAGGAGAATCTGAAGCCTTTTTTGTCTGCTTTGGGCTCAGACAGAGGGGTTGATGCCAAAGGTGAGATTCTGGGTTCTCTCTGCAAAGGTTTCTGTGGGAAGGTCTGGGGCTCCTGGTGGTTCAGAGCAGCCTGAATGCTCCTGCCGCTAGAGATACCTTAAAACTCTTAAAATTTTAATGTATATGGATTATAGACATCAAAACTGAATTACTCATAGCATCTTCTATGATAAAGGAAGTTGAGAAGGCACTGAAGGACTGAGGTTGATTTTTAGATCTGATTTGAGTGTTCCTAATTTTTTTTTGTTGCACTTCATTCCATCTTCATGAAATAAAAACAAAACCAAGGGGGAAACAGACCCCAGTCTGTGTGAGGAAATACCAAATGGTTTCGTGCAAGGCAAAATTTTACTTTTCAAATCATATGCATATTATGTAGGGGATCAGAATTATTTTGCAAGTGACATTTCAATTAATTAAGAAATACAAAGTTTTGATTTAAAGGACCAACTTTCACGTAACTCAAAATTAAAGCATTCTTGTCCTTAAATTGGTGTGTACTTCTGTAGATAAAAGAGCTTTTGAAAATTTCTTTGCTTATATTGCCTTTCCCTTTTTCTTTTGTTGCTTTGACATTTTTACATGCTAAATCCATCTTGTTGGGTGAAATAATTGAGCATAATGTGTAACTTTGCTGTCGGGGTAGATATGTATTTAATAAGACTTCCCATCTGTTCTCTTTCAAACCCAAGGCAGCATAAAAATGGAGACAAACTAAGCGTGCGGTAGAGGCATGAGGGTGGAAATGGTGCCTTAAGCTGCTGAGCTCCACTGGTTCAGGTCGGGTTTAGGTGTGTTTTATCTCGCTGGCTTTTGGCTTATTTGCAGTAATGTTCCATTGATAAATTTGCCCTGCACCGCAGTACATTAGGGAAGATGACTCTTAGTCACTGGAACAGGAGGTTCTGACATTGAGCCAGAGCAGCAACACACTTGGAGCAGGACCCATGGGTGGTGGGTCCCACTCACTTCCCCTCAAGGCTTTGTCCAGTCCCTTTTATTTCTTTTTTTTTGTTTGTTTTCTTTGAGATTTGTGCTGTTTGAATTTAATTGTGAAGTTCCTGCTTCTGTTAAAGCTGTTGTAAATCAAGCTTGTGTGGGAAGATACGATCTCGTAGATATTATATCCATGTTTATAAATTATTTTGCTCATTGCATACAGATTGCTTTGGTTTTTTTTAATTTTGAACACATCCAAGTGCTCGAATGACAATAAATACAGTCTGTTCCAGTTTGGATTACGTGATATTGTGCAGTTGGGATTGGGAGTTAGTTTGCACTGTCACACGACCTTGTGTTCCACAAGCCCTGACTCAGTTCTGCAGTAATGATACTACTGCGAGTACTAATTTAGTACTAGTACCTCATCAGGGAGTGGAGCTATAGAACAAGGGGGAAGGGTTTTAAACTGAAAGAGGGGAGATTTAGATTAGATATGAGGAAGGAATTCTTTCCTGTGAGGGTGGTGAGGCCCTGGAACAGGTTGCCCAGAGAAGCTGTGGCTGCCCCATCCCTGGAGGGGTTCAAGGCCAGGCTGGATGGGGCTTGGAGCAACCTGATCCAAGGATGCTCTTTAAGAAGGATGATCTTTAAGGTCCCTTCCAACCCAAACCATTCTATGATTCTAATCATAATTTAATGTTCTACGACCTGTTTTTCTCACTATGTGACAAGTATGCTGCCAGTCACAAGATTCAGTTGAATTCACGGGTTTGGCATTCAGTTGTGTGTATTTTCTTCTTACAGTGAGTACAGAGATTAAACTTGAAAACACTCTCCTCGTGTGTTCATTCCAAAAAATAGCAGGAGGAAGGAAGAGCTTTGCTTTAAGTGGAAATGGATAGTCAGTCCTCCCAGACAGAATCAGATAGAGCCAGCTGCAGAGGGGAGATATGCATTGCAAAAACCCAGATCAATTGGATTCAGTCACATCCAAATGAAATTACATCAGTCAATAACCTTCCTTTCAAGTTACTGAAATCTTCCTGGCCCAAATTTCTCTTGTCAGGTTACTGAGTTTTGCCAATGATTAAAGTATCCTGAAATTGCTTCGATAACATCGAGGACCTTGTTGTGACAAGGTCTGTAAATGCAGTCTCTTAAAAGAGAAAGCTGGGTTTCATGTAGAGTATTGAGTGTATTGACTGGAATATTTTTTTTATGGGTTCTCAGAAGCTTGTGTTCACAAAGGCAGCACAGAATGAAGGAAAATGATGCTTTTATTACCAAATGAAACCATTTCACAGGCACGATACCAAAATATTTTATTTAATATTTTGTATGGGATATGTTGTTTCTTCCAGGCTTTGAATTAGTTTGAAAATGTGTTCTTGTTTTGAAGTGGGCACAGTAGTACTTGGAGAAGGGAATTCTGTAAATCAGGACTGTTATTAGTCTTATGAGTTTACTTCAGTCAGTATGTTTGTGCAGTAACTACCTCTAAATGCTGCTATTTATGCTCCAGTTTGCCAGTTATTAAAAAGAAGCAGAGCTTTTCTATTCCAGTGGTGCTTCAGTGACGTATTTTCCTACAGATAACTCTTCTTACAGGCTAATGGTGTGTACATTAGCAAATTGAAATCCATAACCATTCAGGAACCATTTCTTAATATTGATAACTTGATTGATACTGAGAAGAACAGAATAATTAGTGGTGTCTAGAAGACACATTGCTCATCATTGTTTTGGGGGTCTGTTGTGGTGGTTTTTTTCCCTCCTGTAACTCTGATTCTCTTAATGTCATTGTGGGTGGATGTCAATTCCTGGGACCAAGGCCTGAATTTTAAAAATGCATATTACTTATGTCACCTTCAGATGGCTTGGTGTTTAGTGCAGAGGTGGCTCCTTGCTTTCTACAGCTGGCCTTTGTCAGCACTTCCTTTGTAATTGTAGATATTCCTAGACCCCTTCCCATTACATGATGCTCACTTAACAGAGGAAGGAGGTGACAGCCCTTTATCGTCAGGGAGAGCTTGATGTGTTTCTCTCCCTTTCTATCAAAACTTGAAGGAAAGTGCTTTCATAATGATTTTTCTCTTCTAAAGGACCATATATGCAATTGAGAACCTGCCTGTTGAAAATGTCTATTAGGGCATTACCTGTGATGATGCTCTTTTCTGTCTCGTATTTATTCCACCTACTCTTGAGGGAGGAAGACAGCTCAAGTTTTGCTTGCTGTGCCTGTTTTGGGTTTTTTTCAGTAAATTCTTTTCACAACTAAAGGCTGAAAAAGCCAGAGCAGGCAGCTCTAGTTCCTGCAGTCAGTGGAAATCGGAGTGGGAAACGGTATGTAGGGGTGAAATGGTACACAGGGAGTAAACAGGAGAAATAACATCAGCACAGCAGATCCACAGAAAAATTTTTATTAAGTAGTTCTCCAAAACCAGTAATCATTTATCAGGTGAGCTTGGGGGTTACAGGCTTAAAAAACTCTGTCGTGTTTATCCATTTATAGTCCTTTGGCTTTTACCAATCTGTTGCTGGTTAAAACTGTTTTTAAACAAAGGCGGTAGGAATTCCTTACCTAAATAATACTTTGGAGATGAGAGGGGGGAAGATCACCTGAAATCATGTAAAATAAATGATGTCAAGTCAAATTTTAAAAACAGTAGAAATGGAAAAATCGACCAACCTTTTAAAAAGTAAATTCCCCTTAATGTATTAGTAAATATTACAGTGGTTTTTAAAGGTTCTTGATACGTTGTCATCGATAAAAATGCCGTACAAAGAGATATTGTTGGAAGCCCTGGTGCAGGTATGGGATGGTTACGCTTCCTGAGGGGCCTGTTTTCTGACAGCCCTATGTAAAGCACTACAAAAAAATCAGGATCTTGGCTTTTTTTTCCAGTTACAAGTTTCCTCTGTGAGCCACGTTTGTCTTTTAGTACTTCCGTTTGTGAGCTTGTTGTTAAAATTTAACTTATTATTTTATTAGTTTAACTAAAGTTTTTTTCATCTATAAAAGCATGTCATTTTAATGTAATACTAATTTGTGAATATAAATTTATTTATATAAGTACAATTATAACTACATAGGCATATATATAAGAACATATACTAACGTATATTCGTGTATATATATATTGTATATATATACATGCTCATTTTGAGAAAGATAAATGAAAAATGGCATTAAAAGCATGGATCACTCTATTTCTGCCCAAATCTTGCCAGCCCAGCCCGTCCCTGATGGTGGCACAAAGCCCTTGAGGTTATCTCAGATTGTTTGCTGATGCTGCTCCTCGTGTTTTTGCCCTCAAATGTGTGGGAATTGCAGTGGATTTACACAACTGCTTCCTTGCTGTCCCTCTAATTCTTAGACACAAAGTCTTTACGTTCTAAATAAAAATTAGTTTGCAAAGAAGTGTTGTTGGAACATGGGACGACACTTATCACTCCTGTTCATTGGATTGTTACAGTTTTTATTTTATGAAAGTATGTCAGCAGCTTAGAATTCCTTTTTATATACAATTCCAGTTTAATAGCTTTCAAAGGAGAAAACAAAGCAACAAATGCAGTGGAGACTTTAGAAAATTGGTGCTTTAAAATTTTAATTTTTTTTTTATAAAAAGAGCATCCTTGAAAATTACATATGTCATGAGAGGGTCAAAAGGCAGGACGTACAAGTAGGGGAAAAAGCTGTGAAGAATTTTGAATTACTGCCTCAGACATTGCTTTAGAAGTGACTAAAGTTTTCCATGTACTGAATTATTACACTGCATTATGAAAGAAACTCTCCCTTACTTAATAGTTCTTTTCTTTCAAATGCTATTCTATAAAACCAGCATTTTTTTAAGGTCGTAACACAGAACCCATGCTATTTGTGCTGGTCATGTAGTCAGTGCCAGAGCTGCATTTGTGTGGGTTTCAAATCTGAGGAAAACATTAGCTTCACAGTCCAGCCTACTTGTACTAAATTGTTGCTTTTATGATTTAAAAAAAAAAAAAAAAAATATCTTCTCTGTTTTCTGGTGGACTGCCTTTGGTCTTTGCAAAAAAGCTAAAAGGTTGCTTATACTGAACTCAGTTTAATATTTTGACACTTAGAGACTCTTGGAATTGAGTGTCTTAATCTCTTTGGATCTGAGCATACACTTTGCTTGCATTTAGTGTGATGTTAAAATGTTTCATAAGACAGAGCAGAGCTGCTATGATCTTTCAATGTTAATATTTTTTTCTTATCACTTTACTGTGTAGATACCCTTCATGAGACACAACTCTGCCACAACTCATCCTCGGAGGCAATCCTGGAAGCCTTTTATAATAGGATTTTTAAATGTGGATAAAGCTCTCAATAGAGTACCTAAAGTAAAGGAGAACAGCTACTTTGTCTCTTCTATAAGCTTATTATGACAAAAAAGTTGAGTTTGCTTGTCAGGCTTGGATAGAATGTAATTGATTGGTTTGTTATTTGGACTGACAAGGTAGTTAATTTGCCTGCGGTTTTTTTTTTTTTTTTTTTTGCACTAATCAGGAACATTTCGTATGTGCATTGTTGAAAAATCCCGGATAAATGTCTTGTCAGAATTGTCTTATTAAGTAATGTCTCTTTCCCCTGTGCTTCGTTGGCAAATGATGTTATACGATGCTTGGATTCACTGAAGAGTGACAGAAGCCTGTGGGACTTTAAATATTGTGTGTTCCTCTGTGCTGATCCCGAATGAATTAAGGACTGGTTTGCCATCCGCCTGCTGCTCTGCTTTCGTGCAGTTTAATAAGAATATTTCTATCTAGAAAGCACCGTGTTGTACATAGACCTTACTGTAAAAAGGATTGTTTCCTAAAAAAAAAGGAGAAAAAAAAAAAAATGTTCCGTGATAATGAGACCTGTAAAACACTTGAGATTTACTATTCTGAAGGAATAGATTTGCCACGGAAAAATTGATTTTATGCTTATTAGTATGCACTAATTGTTTCTGACTTCAGACACTCGAGTGAATAGAGCTATACCTATATTGCTTTCTGCAAAAATTTCTAAGAAAAAAAAGTTGAGTATATGCAGACATTTGCTTTCTCTGGCGGTGTCCAGGACAAGCTTATCTCCTCACAAACCAAATATGAAATGGTGGTGTAAGTTGGGGAAGGAATGAAGAACTGATCACACAACTGAGACCTTCAGCTTCGTCCCTATACACCCCGGTAGATGCAGACGTAGTTTTCTGACCTACAAACGGTGCCCATCCAGTTCTTAAACCTCCAGTAGCAGCCTCTTGGCATCTTCAACGTTCTCATCTCCAACTTGCTCAGAAAAGTCCTGCTCAAACACAAATCACACGTGTAACTCCATGACACAAAATCTTTGAATTTCTTGGGTTATGGTGGTTTTTGTCATCTATCAAGGCACATTTCCGTTTGAAGATATTTTTTAAACTTAAGAAAGAAATTAAATGCTGTAATAAGTAATAGGAGATATATACAAATTTGTGTATACTTATCTACGAGTCGTATCTTACCAGGGCATTTCATGTTTGGATATTATATTAAATAAAATTAACCTGATGTCTAACATGTCGTTTTGTTTTAAAAAGGGGATGGGATGATGTCAGAGTAAGTTTGTTTGCTTTTTTTCTTTTTGTGTCTGAACAATCAGAAATGCTTACCATTCTGTATTGGCAAGGCACGCAAAATCAGCTTAAATAAAGACATTTGCACTGGGAAATAGATGTTAAAGCTCGAATTTGAAGCCATTAATCCATTTTAGGAAGAAGAGATCAAGTTTAGTGAACACTTTTCCAGATTTCTGGAGATCAAGTGTTATATCCAAACACTGTGCTGATGGGAAGGGGGGGGGAGGAGGAAGGTAAATACCTGTACATCCTGCTGAGTTTGGGGGGGGTGGGGGGGGGGGAGGGGGGGATGGGGAAGAAATGAATGTTTTCTGTGATTTATGCTCAGTTATTAAACTAGCACGGTCTAGGTATCGTGAGCAGGAGAGAATGATAACTGTAGCACATCTTGGCTTTAGTAAGACTTTAAAAATATTTCTCAGTGTGACATTCTACTAAATAAGCTTCAGAAATACTCTGTTAATTAAGCTGCAATAAAATATGTAGCTGATTAGAGAAGTTGACCAGTTACCATGGACTCACTGCCAGACTGGAATGATATTCCACCCTCTGGGTTCCCTCAGGACTCTCCTGGATCCAGTTCAGTATTATTGTATTTTTGGTCCTTTTTTTTTGCTTTACTGTATTAGATACTGGAATGAAGTGTGTTTTGTGACGTTTTCAGGTGATACCAGTAGGATTTGAGGGACCTAGTGTTAGAATGAAAAGCGAAATTTTAAGCAAGCATCCAGGAAAAGCATTCAGTGCAGTAAAGGAAAAGGCAAGTTGCTGTTTAAGGAGTGATTACGGTACAAAGATGAGCTGGTCAGGAGATAAGTCTTCAAAAAAGAAGGTTTTCGGGGACTCTGGGTCACATGAATCAAACTGATCGTACAAACTTTGATGTACAAAGAGAGATGTTACATTTAACACATGAAAATACTCCCCTTGAATAGTCAGAAAACCAGTTATCTCACCCTTGGAAAAGGCTCAGCTAGTGTATTTTGTCCACTTTGGCAGGAATCACATAGAGAAAGTCGAAAGCAAAGGGAATTGAAGAAAAGAACACTAGGGGAGACATAAATGAATGGAAAAAAAAAAAAAAAGCTTAAAATAGTTATATTTCTTTCATCTAGAGAAGACTGGGGAGTTTGTCTCCAAACAGCTAAGTGAATACAAAGATGATGAAGAGAGAAGTTGCTTTGAGGGAGGGGAAAAAAGAAATTGTTCTTCAATTCTGGTCAGACCAAAAAAAAAAAACCAAATGGTAACAGGATGATTTGGGTTAGGCAAGAGAGAGCTGTTCTCAAACAATAAGAATAATGGCCCTGGAGAAGCTTGTTAGGGGAGTTGAGTAATCTCTGCTGTTGGGGGATTTTAAGGGCAGAGTAATATGTGTTAAAAACTGTTTGAGTGTTGTTGATGTTCCCCTGGGGGGGCTTGATATCCTGAAGTGATTTCCTGCTGTATTTTGTACTTTTGTTCCCCAGTACAGCTCTGTAGAGTTTTGTTTCTTCCTTAGCACTTCCTTTGACATCAGGTTTTTAGTTTTCAGACTCTCTCTCATTCACACGATTTGTTATGTCACTAACTTCTCTTTTTCTGGAAAGCCAGATGTTAACACTTGATATTTCACCTTTTGAAAGAAGTTTGATGGCAATATTCAAAACTATAATGGGCTTCTCTAGTAGTTCACAGACGATACACCCTTCAGTGTAGTTGTTACTCGGAACATTTGGGAATGGCACTGTAGATGTAATCATGTCTTACAGGGAGAATGTACTTCAGAAAAACGAATGCAGCATTTGCCAGTAGCTTTCTTCAATTTTATACTATTCCGTTTGTCAAGGGAGTTATCCTGGCTCTTTCAGAATTTCCCAATTTTCCCAAGAAAGAAAACATTTTGGAGGGTTTTGAGGCTGTAATTTGTGTAGCGTTGTCTCAATGCCTTGGAGGCATTAGCTTCACAGAAATACTTAATTTAAACTTAAAAATAGTGTAAATGTAATTTCTATACCGTAGTTGTATAATATGAACAAAAGCAAACACATTCAACAGTGTTTATTCAGTTTATACAGTTATTGTATTCTCTGTCATGAATTTTGCAAAGTAATTTTGTCAAAGTCACGTGTTTATAGTTTTGAACTGCTATGAGAAAGAGAGAGAAGTGATTGTTTGTTGCTGAAAGGAAGCTGTTCACATACAGGTATAGTACATAAAGTTTCTTTATAGTGTTCTTATAATTCATTGTGTAGATGCAAACTAAGTTTCCTGAACAGCTGACTTGTGGACCACTCATAAAAAAGCAATTAAAGTTCTCCCTTACCCATAAATAATCAGTGTTAGGTTTTTTGGATTCGTGGGGTTGTTTGTTCTACTATTAAAAAAACATTAATTAAATGAAGTAGAGGACATGCCAGTTTTGGCTTTAATGTAATAAATATAGCTACACAAATGTCTGCCAGATTAATGCTTATTTTCTTTTGCTCATTTGTGGTGTAACTGATTGACACTATTTGTCAGTTTTGTTGAAATGAAGTATTTGATGTTTAGATTATGCGATGATAAGCATCTGAGGGGGGAGGGAATAGAAGCTACATAAAATGTTTTTTTTCCTTTTTAATTTATTTTTTAATGTTTTGTTTACCTTTTTTGCTTTAAAGTAGAACTCACTAGAGGTCAAAGCCATAGAAATTCCTATGTTATATATTCTAATCAGTGCTAAATATAGGGTTTTTAAATAACTTAATTCATGTAGCAGATGCTGAAAAAGGTAGCATAGATCCTTCTAGTGAGTGAAGCCTTTCCCACAGGATTCTTCAATACTAGATAGAAAAAATAGTCAATTTATCGATGCCCTTGAATTTGGACAGAAATTTGAGTAAATTAGAGATTATACAGTTTCCCACATCCAAAACCGTGTAGGTTCTTTGTCGTGAGACCATGATTAGCTGAAGATCAGAGAACTCATCTGGCTCTGTCAGGCCACGTGTCCGTCTTGCCCATACACCATCTTCCTCAGTAGTGGGTAGATATGAAATAAAAAAATATATAATAATATGTAAATAATAATCTAATATAATCTTAAAATATATATAAAAATAATAATCCTGTGTCTGGAATAGTCTCTCACGTTTCAGCAGTAGCCATTCCCCTCTCTTTTCCAGGCATAACTGCCTCATCTAACGTTATAAACTATGGAAGTCAGGGACCTTTTATATGCTTGTACCTGGCATAACAGAAATCTGAATGTGGCTTTTAATTATTTTGTGCAATACCGTAAGCATTGTCCTTCCCACCAAGAGCATTTCATTTACTTCAATCAAAATTAGGAAAATATCAGAACCCAGAAAGATTCAGATTGGAAGGAGCCTCTGGCACACCTCTTTTAGCCACCCACCCAAAGTAGGACTAGATCAAGTTCCTTAGAGTGATACAGAGTTGAATGTTGAGCATCTTTGGAGATCAGGAGCCTTTCAGGATAACTAATACCTGTGTTAATTGGTCTGTATCCTGGTTTATATTCAACATTGTGTGCATGTGCAGCCACCGAGGAATTTTAGTGCTGGAATCTGTCACGCTCCGGATGGTGAAGTCACCTAAAGCTTGGCTGGTCTGTGTGAGAAGGCTGTTAAATTATCCTGGTGCTAATAGTGTCTTAAAACTGTTCCATAGAACAGAAACTGCAAGATGACTTGAGCATCTGTTTATACTTGGTATGTCCCTTATAGGCAAGGGAAAAAGTGGAAATCAGGATGAGGAAAAATAGTTTTTTTCCATTTTATGCTTAATATGGTTTTCTCTTTTGACAATATTCTGCCTGAAAACAAAAGAACTGCTGAGGATCTGGACGTAATATTTTAAATTAGAGTTTAAACACAGCCCTGCCTTGCTCCTGGTTTGTGCTTGCCCTGTGACGTGTCACAGCAAAGTGAAGGCAATTTCTGTTGGAGTCAGTGGGGCTGAATGGAAGATTTGGGGTGTAGAAGGGCAGGGTAAGATACAAAGATGTGTCTTCACTTTGTTTCAAGAGATGTCAGAAGAGAAAGCTAAAAAGAAGAATGTTTTCCACATAGTCCATAATGAAAAAGTAGTTGTTTCAGGCTCTCCTTCAATAAGTAGAATAAAAGTTGGTTTGGGACAGCATCAATGTCAGTGTGCTAAATATGTGATTTTACAATTATTTCACCATTAGATCTTTAATTTTATTCTTTGAACAAGGGCACAGGAAAATGCTACCTTTGACATGACATGTAAGAGTTGCTGATACAACCCATCCCATAGTACTCATTCCTGTCACCCAGAATTTATCCCTTTCATGGTCTGGTTGCAATTAGGTGTCCCAGGAGCATTCCTCGCCTGCTCCAGTCCATAGTTGGTCACCTTGGTCCTTCAGTGGGACTTCACCTGAGCTCCATCAGCTTACTCTGTTCCTCTGGGAACCCTGACGTGCTCTTTGACCTTGGATTTTTCGTACGGCCACTAATAAGGAACAAAATGATGACGGTGCCTTAAATTGGTTTGAATTTTTTTTATCTGAACCCAAGAACATGCTGCAGTCTACAGTGTGCAGTGCCAGAGGAGGCCAGAACTTGAGACTTGAGGGATTAAAGGGGAGAGAGAGCCTGAGAAGAAGCATCTCTTCCCTAGGGGTTAAGAGCCTTTAATCAGAAATGGAGTCAGAGCAAGGAATATATCAGTAGTTATAGCCAACTATATCAGTGTATCAGTAGTTAAAGCCAAACCCACACAGATAGTGGAGAAGCCACCATGTTGCATCCCCCAACTGATGGGGGATGTCCTGCTGCAGTTCACTCAGACTTTAAAAATTCTGGGTTAGATTCCTCCTGATTTTGTTCTAGTTACATCTGAGTTTGCCAGAGAAAGACTATTCTGGGTTAGATTCCTTCTAATTTTGTTTTAGGTACGTCTGAGTTTGCCAGAGGCAGGCTTACACGAAAAGTTTGAACGCTGACGATGGTTTGTCGATAGTTGTGTCAAAGTTTTATTGATTTTATTTTTTTTTGGGGGGGGGGGGGGGGGGGGGGGGGGGGGCTGTTAACCTAAACCCTTCTGAGCTGTTGTGCTGAGCGGGGAGACACGTGTGTATTTGGCAACGTCTGCTTTTGGTTGGAGGTGTCTCCTTGTGGCGGCGGCGCTGCAGAGGGCCTGCGGCGACCTGCGCGTAAGCGAGAGACTCGTTGTGCTCTCCCAGGCACGTTTGGAAAGTTGTATTTAAAGATTAGCTTATTAACGTGGTGTTTCGGGGACGTGGAGGTAATTGCTTTCCCAGCTCTAGATGGGTGACGCCGCCTGGTGAATGCAAAAGAGGTTTCTTCACTCCAGCTGAATCAGCTCTTTGTGCTTTTTGGTGACACTAAGCGGTGACTTAGAGACGTGCCAGCGATGGGCAGGGTTTGCAGTCACTGGTCCTCTCGAAAAGGAGAGGTTCTTTTTTTCCCCAGTGGCCACAGGAAGGCTTCTGGAGGCCAACTGATAAGGCTCCCTCCCGTCCAGGTAGACAAAACCTAATGAAATTGGATGTGTGTGCTGGGCTCCGCAAATAAAACCAGATTGACCCCAGCCCTTATCTCGTTTATCTCATTTACGTTGTGAAATCAGTATCTACACTATTGATTAGAGCATAATTAGTTAATTATAAACAGGAAAATGCAGAGTGATGTAGGGCTTGAGCACAGCCAGCTGCACTGCTAAAAAACCTAATAAAAACAGTCCAAGGGCACGAGCAGATGGAGATCGCTTTATTAAAGAACAAAGCGGACGTGTTTCAGGTATGGAAATGCCTAATCAAGCCTTCTTGCTGTGAAGATGTAGCCGACCTGCATTCTATACTTTTCTAAGGGGAAAAAATGTTTGCTTTTATTCTTTTTTTAAATTTATGAACCTAACTCCTTCAGAATTCATCTTTCTTCTCCACACACCATTTTCTCGGTCTGTAGGGGGCATGTATCTATCCTCCTTAATTACTGGGATGAGGAAACCCAGTGATTTCTAATGTTGATGCTTAAAGTAATTCCAGGCTTGTTAAAATGGTGATCGTAAGCAGTTGCCCATCGGTTAGAGGTAATTTGGGAGCTGTAGGTTGCCTTGTTTTGGTCCCAAAGTTTTGGGCGGAGCTGCAGGAGGTGGCCTGCAGGGCATTTATAAGTTGTGTGCTCAACCACACTCAAACCACCATCTTCAGGGTGGTACCTTGACTGATCCACGAGTGCAGTTACTGGAAGGCCGTGAGACCTTTGGTGACCCAACACTTCGCTCATAAAGTGTTCAGAAAATATTCTCCTTTCTGAATCTGAGAGTGGCTTTTCTATCATTTCATGCTGCAGGCAAAAGAACGCAAGGAATAATATACACTTAGGGGTTTAGTCTCATTTTACTAGAGCCATTTTAACCTAGGTATAAGGTTTCGATTCAGAATTAGCAATGAATAATGCCATCTTTTTCTGGACCCATTTTGTCCCAAGTCAGTGTTGGCAGAGAGTTGCCAGACTGAGCATCATCTCTAACCAAGGTACAGTGTGTGTTCATCTGCTTCCCCAGCATCATTCCCCAGAATCAGTGAATTTGTGTTCCACAACACAGAATTGGCATTCCAATAAAAAGGAAGTGTTTAAAAATAATTTGGTGTGGTTGCACTTGTATCTCTGTGCTGCTTTTTTTATATTTTGATATGTGGAAAGAAGCTTTTGTTATTTGCATTTTCTCAGCTGTGCAGATGCAGATAGAAGCTATTAGTACTTGAAAACTTTCATGTAGATATTTTTAACTAATTCTAAGAAAACGCAGTTTTTCTTCTGCCAAACTAAACAGCTCTGATCTGATAAAATTTAGTGACAATAAATATTAAAAAACGTTCAGCTTTAGAATGGCACCTCCTGATCTGTATTTAATTTCCTGACGTTTGGGTTATTTCGACCCAGCCTCCCTAATCCCCCCAGTTTCTTCCAAAATATGGCTGAAGATGCAGTTGTGAAACACCACATTCTACAAAATGGAAAAGATGGAAGAAGAGATGTCAAAGCATATTTTTAAAGGGGAGACATTCTCTTTTGAATGTAGAAACACTTGCATTTATAGGCACTCCGAAAAAAAAAAAAATAAATCTAAATTAATATTGCTTGAACTTGGGTGTAGATTTTAGGATTAAACTCTGCAAATACACTGAATTGGTTAGAAATACTGTGATGCTTTATTTTGTGTTACGTAGGGGATCCCAAACAGTTTAGAAGAAGGGAGTTCTGATAGGCACTGCTCAAACGCAAGCAGTTACATGAATATGATTCTAGATGTAGAAATAGGTTAGTAAAATATATTCCTTTCCAGATGAGAACGTGGAGGCTCAAAGGAGGCTGTTGGGAAGTAGGAGTGTAACCTATCTCATCTTCCACTCAGCCTTTTATTATTTGAATATACCTTTCACAAGAAATAAAACCACATCTATTCTAATTCTAAGTAATAGATTTCCACATTAGAACCCTTCTGTCTTTAAAAACTGAGAAGGGTTTCTTTTTTTTTTAAAGTGTTTGTTTTGTCCTGGAATTTAGATTGAGTGATTACTAACCAATCCTAAGTGTATAGTTTGTAATACTGGATATTCTATTTTCAAAAAAAACCAACCTCATGTCAGCCCAGTGCTGCTTGTTGGGAATGGAGAGATTATTGCTTTTAATTTCTATTTAGCAGAAGACAGGACACGCCGTGCCCTTACCAATGCTCGTGTCTTACACCTGACTGCTAAAAAGAGGAGGCTTCCCCAAGGAGCACAGCTCAGCCATGTGGAAAAAGTATTTATTTAGGCTAAACAAGCATCCTCAGGAAAACGGTTACTTCATCTTATTTGGAGACTGATCCCTGGAGAAAAGTCACACGAGTCTTTGCTTCTCGTACTGCAGCAGCCTGATCTCTCAGTTGAATCCTCTTTCTGGGATGCACTCTGTGTTCTGATAAATTACCTCCCTCTGTCTCTGATCTGAGGATGCCTCTGCCATCCTAGTACTGCAGTTTGGGGAGATTTGCATGTCTTGGAGAGGCAGAGAAAGAAAGTGCGGAGGATTTCTTAGAAATTGTTCTTTTTAAACATTTGCTCTATTTCCTGTTTTTGGATAATTTACATTGGATTTAATTCAGAGTTTAAGGACATTTAATGAAGAGAGTATTGCAAGCTCAATTTGAAAAAAGGTTTTTTCACACAAAAAGAAAGTCAAGTTCAGTGGGACATATGAAAATCTCTATTTGCTTTTAAAATCTTTTTCTCATTTGGAGCACATTATTGTACTGATTTAGAAATCCTTTTGTGAAGCCTTTGTTACACTGTAGCATTTCTTCAGAGCTGGTACGTTAAGAATGGGTGAAGAATAGCTATGTTATATGTTTTGAGCTTTTTATGTGGACCATACATAGTACAAACTGAAAGGTTTATTAAAAAAAAAAACCACATTAAATTGTTGTGTGCACACAGGGCAGTTTTCTGAGTGAAAGATCACAATGAAGTCCTTTTAAATTAATGCCCCTTTCCAGAAAATTCAAAGCTAATCAGAAAATATTTGCGGATTTATTTATCAACCACGTAGTTATAGCCTAAAAAATATAACTCATAGCTTTAAATTATATTTGAGTTGTTGGATATGTGAGCAAACAATTCATAGAGTTTTCCTTAAAAGAGTAGATGTATAAAATAGTGTCTTAAAACTGAAAAATTAATATTAGCACTGTTTAAAAATGTCACAAATTTCTGAAAGTAAATGGCAATGAATGACATTGAAGCATCTAAAAACTTGAGCTGGTTATACATTTTTTGCCTTTGATTTGCAAATCTCTGAAATAATGCCATTCATATAAGATGATGACAAAGGTGATGTATGAGTGTCTGCATCAGAATATTCCAAATTAGGCATAACCTGCATAAAGTTATTGTGTTTGAAAATATCCCTTTTAGAAAATGGATTTTCTGTATCAGGATAATGGATCAGGAACTGAGAATCATGGGGAAGCTTAATCCAAAATAATACAGAAGTACCATTTATATATAAATGTTTTCATATTTTTTTCTGTTCCAGGTGTGACGAATGCAGGCTTTGCTACCATTTTGGCTGTCTGGACCCCCCCTTGAAGAAGTCTCCTAAACAGACTGGCTATGGATGGATTTGTCAGGAATGTGACTCTACGTCCTCCAAAGTAAGTTAATTCATAATAAAATAATGAATTCAGATTCTCTGTAAAACACGCAAAAACCAGAATGTATGCAAAATGGAAATATTCTTTATCAATAAAGAGAATTGAGAATTTTATTATCCCGGTTAAATGCTTTCTTTTCACCTTATGTTCTGAGGAAGGAGTGAGTATTGATAGTGTTTCAGGATTGGTAACATTATTGATGAGTGAAAGTATTTCAAGAGCCTCTAAGGACAGAGATAAAAAATACATGTTTTTCTAAATAAATGAAGATGATTTGAATTACTGATTTTTCATTGAAACTAAAAAAAAACCCTGTTTTTTTCACTGGAAAATCATGTGAAGGTTGTTAATACTCTATATTGATTGGTATGCCTTGATCAAATACAATATTTTAGAGTTAGAACTTAATTTTTGACATGGTTTAACCCTCTTTATTAATATTGACAATAATAGTTTGCTTCTGTAGTGCCTCAGACCAGGACAAGTTCCGACTTGTCAAAAAAATTAAGATTTTGACTCTGTGTGCACAGAAGCTTCTTTAGCACTGCCATTCTTTTCTGTCATCACCATAACCTCTCAAGAGACACTTTCCAACTGATTTTCCAAACTGGGTTTATAAACGGGTCTGATACCTCAGTGTGAAAATAAAGAGAACCTTCTGAAAGTCCTTAAAGTTTTACAGGCTGTTCTGCCACTTCCTTTATATTTTATGGAATTTTTTAACTTGTAAGGAAGTGACTCAGTATTTGAATGCAGAGGGACACGGGGATACTTAAACTCTTAAAGATAGAATATACAAAATATATCTTTTTTTGGCTTGCTACTATCCCTTTTCAACTGGAAAAATATGGTATTAGCTTTCACGTGGCGGGGGGGGGAGGTAATCAAATTGTTCATCCTCAAGGAGATCTGAAGACAGACATGGGAAATTAGCTGTCCCCCACAGTTTGGACATCAAGCCATCTTTCTGGAATACCACTTCCCGAGAGTGAATTAAAGTCCTTATTGAATTTCTGTCACCTGCTTAAACTTAAAAGGGGACTCTTGATAACGTTAGTTAAAACCTTCCCTCCCTTGTTTTCTTGGCTTTTTCTGAGTAAACAAAAAACGCCAGGTTTGTGATTTCTAAATGTGTTTTCCAGATTTACTAGCACACTCTGTACCAGGTGAAATTTTAAAAATACTTCATCGTGTAAACTAATTATGGTTGACTTCACTCAGCACAGGGCACGTGTTCGTTTTAAGGTGTGTGTTGAAAAATACAATGTTCTGAAGAGTGAACAAAATTTATCATTAGAATAATGATATGTATCGTGTTATCTTGGGGATTATTGCCAATTAAAAAAAAAAAGCTTGTTACTGTGTCTAGTTTACTTTTTCATTTATAGAGATTTTTAATGTGTAAGTTTAAAGTCTGTTTGCACTTTCAAGCACAGGCTATTTGAATTGTATATATATGAGTGAAAAAATGTAATGAATATGAAAGATACTGAAAAATTGTCTTATGGGGACTCCTTGTGGTTTTGTTTAGTCACTTTCCTGAAGCTTTTCCACAGGGCTCCGCAGAGAAGTTTCTTTGATAAAAATACTATATTGCTCTCCATGTTTTAAGAATGTAGGGGTTTTTTGGGGGGTTATATTCTATACCACATAACAAATTCAAACAACGTGGGGTTGAGTTAAACTCCTTACAAACCTTCCTTAATGCGAACATATTCTTTAAAGGCTTAGGGCTTTGTTTACCTACTTAATCATTTCCAAATTCAATTTTCTCTGTGGCTTTAGGGTTTAGGATCCCTGGTTTTGTGCAGCTTTTCACAACCAGGAGGAGCTGATCCGATAAAGGCTTTTCCCATCCCTTACTGGAGGGGGGGTGGGGGGTGTCCTCTCTCAAATGTGTTCTTGGAGCTCAGAAGAGGAAAAGGGTAGAGAAAGTAGTTTTCTGTGCTGCACTCTGCCTGACCTGTGGGTGGATTGCCAGCCCGAGCTTCCAGCAATCCCAATTCCTCCCTCGCTCACGAAATCCCATTCTTGGTGTGTCACAGTCAAGTTTCCTGTATGGATTATAGCGGCAAAATGGGAGCGAGTTTCCAGCTTTAGCTAAGGAGACTGTTGTTTACTTTTCATTCCTTCAACTTTGTTCACCTCTTTTGATCCAATTTAAATCACTGTTACACCAGACACTTTAAAATTCCCTAACGGCACCTTCTGCAGCAGCCCTGGGCCTTGAAAACAGCTGGTAGGTGAGTTACGCTGCTTCAGTGACAAGAGAGATTCTAGAGGGTGGTGTGTAACATTTCCGATGGGTTTTATTTCTAATTATGAATTTCAAATTTCAGGGAAAGTTGCATACTGCTGGCGAAAAATAACGCGATTTTTATTGTCAGACTCTGCTAAGCACTCGCAGGTGTCAGCAGAAGGAGAGATGGGATTTAGGGGTACTATCCTCCTGCTTCACATCGTTATCTGTCGCGAAAGCTGGACCTGCTCCTGCCATTTGGGCTCGTAGGAGTCGTGGTGGGACTCTCCTGTGTCAGTTTTTCCAGCAGCGTAAGATACCCCCGTATTACCCTCCTGTCAAATCACAGACAGAGAGTGACTTTGCTGTAGGGCACGAGGGCAACAGCTTCTCTGCTGGTAACACTGGCTGTCACTTTTCTGGAACGGGTGATGCTCACTACTGCGGTCTGACAAGCTCTCTCATCTCCAAAACATTGTAGATTTCGTTACGTCCCGTGAAAGCCCAAGGAAACCTCTAAGCTCTCCATTTCTCTACCCTTACCCATCTACCCTGCCAAAGGGTCACGGTGCTTTCAGACTTGACAAACAGCACTCCGAATCCATCCTTTGCTAATAGTTCCAAATAATGATGTTCAGAATTAATATAGACCCCTATTTTAGTCAAATGTAATAACCTCAACCTGTATCACGGTGGTTACACTGACCGTGGAGCTGGGTTTCTCTCTGCTCATCTTTGCCTACAGTCTATTCTGCCAAGCGCTGCAAAGCGTCCGTGTCAGGTCATTATTTGAGCTGCAAGATCAGCTGCCTTGTCTTTTGACTTCTGTTTAGTTTGCTCTTATTTCAGCTTTTTACTGCGTTGCAATTTTTTTTGCTGGAAATAAATTGCCGATGTAAATGCGTAGAATTCTCATCTGAGCCCCTCAGGAAATATTTTCTGGAACTACAAGTACATGACGTGCCAACCCCAGCAAGTAATACTTTTTTTTGTACACCTTTTGTGTTGGAAAATGATCATGGATTATTTTACTCATCAGCCAAGTTGAAGCATTTCTTGTGGTGTATCTCACTTTCACATAGTGAAAACACAAATGTAAGTGGACACTGTAGTGTTAAAATACTGAATATAATGTTGGAAAGAATATACTTAAATTAAAAAATAATTTTTTAAAAGTAAAATTTATTTCAAATCTCTAAATTGGATCAGAAGAAAGAGAGCAATTAGATTCAATTCTTGTAGTCTGTGGAATTGTAGTTCTAATAAAATATAAAGCGGGTGGTTCAGAAGCCCGGGATGAGAGTAGAAGTTTTTGATCTACTCATGAGTTGTGCAGGTGACAATCTCATTATGGTTTGTGGAATTTAATCTTTTTCATTATTCCTTGTTCTCAAAGCCAGGGAGCATTTTCTCACACATTACACCAAAGTGTGTTAAGCAGTAAAGAGCAGAACTGAAAAAAAAACCTGATGTCAAGCTCTCAAAATTTAGGAAACACCAAAATGAAAGTGGCATGCACCACTTGAAGTCCTTTTATGTCTATATGTGAATTTACAGCCTTTAATTGCTTCATGCTGTGATTTATTTTTTTTCCTAGAGGACCCCTGCCTTCTCTGTCAGGAGTCACTGAAAGGGATTAATTTGGGTTGAGTATTAAAAGAATATTCTGCCTTTAGGTTTTGCAAGACGTGAAAACTGAAGTGATGATTTCGGGAACAGGAAAAAGAAGGAAGCTTGACCTTAAATTTGGGGCAGTTGAGTTGTGACCAGAAAACGGAAGAGCTCCTGTGCGTGCTAGACAAATTAAAATTTTCAAATATTTAGTAATTTTTTTCTCCTTGTTTGCTGTTCTCACGTTTGGATCCCCTGGTCCAATGTGGGGAAAATGCAGAATTCTCAGATCTGCTGTGGGTGCTGTATTTGGAAAGTACTGAGTCTCCATAATGATGTGGTCTGGACTATTGTAAATTGAGTAACTCAATTTAACAGAAATTTAAATTCTTACTCTCCCTGTGCCTTGGCTTCTGTTTTGCAAAATGTCAATGCTTCTTCCTTATTTTAGACATTTTCCTTAGATTTGGATGAGTTGTTCTCCAGAGCTGCCTTGTCCTACGAGAGGGAGCCGAGAGAGTTTCTTTAGATTAGCAAGGGTTATAGTTCAGGTGGGATTCTCCTTGCTTGAGTACACACAGATGATTGAATTGGCCTTGTGTGGACAGACTTTATCTGGGCATTCACTAAACGTTTGGAACAACATATTTTCAATATAGCCAAGATCCTTAACGTTTTATATAGACAAGAAAACCCTATTTGAATCTAGTATGTGTGGTTGGCACATGGTGGTAGTATACATGCATGCTTAATCATGTCTTAAATATGTTTTACATATGATAGATTTTATCCTTCAATGTGTTTTTTGAAATAGTTGCATTTAAAATACATCTTTCAAAAATGAAACAAAAAAAAATTCCTTTAAGGTCTTGTGCATTGATTCGAACCTTTTTCAGTTGTATATTCTGGCAAAGGGGGGGCTGCAGTTGTAAGCAGGTTGTGGCCCTGGTTTAGTCAGTTGGCATCCGAGAGACCGTTGCGTCAGAACCCCCTCTCGTGAGGGTGACACAACGGGCAAGCGGGTGGCGGAAAATGGCATCCCGGCTGAAAAATGGCAAAAAAATACCACTAACAAATCTGCTTGCTGATACAAGCAGAGCATAAGATAATGGAAAAAAAGTTCTATTTTTATGCAACGTTTTTCAGCCTTCAGTTAGCCATGTTTCAAAGTGGTTCACAGAGTAACAAATGGCATTGTTTAATTCAGTGGCCACGTTTGTGAAGGTAGAATCTGCTTTCCCTTTAATTAGGTCTGAGTATTGTGATGCCTTTTATTACATGGTCATTGAGAACCATGGAGCTAAATATTTTTGTGTGTGTTCATAGGTTTTGAAGTTGCCTGAGAAGAGTTGAATAATTCAAGATAAATCAAATTAGGACTTTAGTTTCTTTTGTGACGTGGAACAAAATATTTATATCTAGATCTATATAGAGATCAACTGTGAGATATGTGGTTATCCTGAAATGGTTGTTGTCTTTCTAGATTTGTGAGGAGCAGTCAAACATTGGGACCGGAATGATTTTCTTAAAATTAAACAGGAGAAAATTATCCGAATCTAAGACACTGAAGATTTAACACAAATCTTTATACCACGTCTGCCACCGTTTTAGGAACTTCACTAATGCCAAACTCTGGCACAGAAATGAATTTCACTATCAAGATAGTTGGGGGAAAAAGAAAAAAAGGTGAAATTGCAGTGTATGGTAATCCTTATCAGTTGGCTGAAATATTGCCCAATTTTAATATTTTCTCCAGGTATCATATTTTATAAAATGAGTTGGCCCAGCCTCTGTTATTTTCTGGCAAACAGGTATAATGAATATATGTAATGAATAATTTATACCATAAAAATGTTCCAAAAATAATCAGCCTTGAAATTAACTTAAGATGGGACTTGATTTATGAATAGAGGATAAGCTCAGCATCAAGTTAGTTGGTATTAAATCCCCAAATTAATCCAAATGTTCAGATACACTTAGTTGGCAGATGAAGATCCCATAGTGTAGGTGGGAAACTTCGGCTTTTATGAAAAAACAGGTTATGCACTGTAAAATACTTCTGGAATAGATGGTTATTTTCAATGCTTTAATTCTTTTCCACATTAAAATCAATTCTACCAGTTTCAATACCCCAAGTATTGCCAGATCCTCATCGTGGACTTGTAATGCTTGTTCTTATTCTTTGGTGCAGCTTAACTGTATCAAAAAAATATAGTAAAAAAGTGGAAAATAGAGTTCAACATCATTCCCATGATCTTGTCTGAACAAGTCTCTTTTGGGTTGGTTATACAGGTTGTCGTTCATCTAATCCCAGCCAAGAGTTTAAAGAAGTTGGAATACGGAGGGATCTTTCACTTAATGAGGTGGTGGTGTTACAGATGCAAAATCAGATTTGTGATTTTGAAGGATAACACTGGAGTAGATCAAGCAGTATTAATTAAAATGTTTAAAAAATAAGGTACCAGTTAGGAGTGTGAAGTGAAATACACAAATTTGTTAAATACATAAATGGTGTTAAATGTTGTCAAAACCCAGCAGTTATAATAAACCTCGTAGGAGTCTGTTTTCCCGGTTGCATGTTTTTAGAAAATTAAGATTTAAACTAGGCACAGCAGTTTTAAATAAGTATTTTTGTCCAAAAAGACCCATTTTCACGTACTTGCCCCCAAAATTGTTTGGTTTCCAAGATTCTTTTTTTTTCTTCCACAGTCAGGAGACTAAGAAATGAGTTGCTGCTTAACTTTATTCACTCTCTCTCCTGAACAACTGAACAATGCAGAATTTTTTTCCAAAGCTGAAATTTTACAGGCATTACAAGTACTTTATGGGAGAGCAGGAATATCATTTAACACCGTCCATAATGCTGAATATTTTATGACAAAAGCAGGAGCAAAAAAATGTTTCAAATACTACTGAGAAGAGCGATTCATTCTGATGTCATTAGACCTTATAATAGCTTTAAAATTAAGCCAATTATTTATTTCAGGAGGCTTTGTGGGTGTCTCACTGATCACGTTCTTACTGAGGGAATCCTGCTTTTCCTAAGTTGTCTTGACAGTTTTGCTTTTTTGGGGCTAATATTTGTTAACGAAGTAAAAACAAACAGGGGTGGCTGAAATTTAGAAAGAAGCTCGGCCATTAATTACTGCTTTGGTTAAAATACACACTCGTGTCTGATTTCCAATGGAACATTTAAGAGGAACTGATTGGTAAAGTACTAGACTTAAAAAGAAATTTAAATCAGAAACACAGCATAGGGATTGGATATTTTTAATGTATCTAATCTGAATATATGCAATCTGGTGTTTACATGTCTAAATCTCTGGTTTAGGTGTGGTTTCGTTCAGACAGAATAAGTTTTACCTACCCAAAGGTAGTGCTTAAGGAAGGAAAATCTCTTGATGGGCAGCTCTTAGAAACGCCACTGCTACTCCCTGCCGTCTTTAGGTTACGCCTCTCACAAAATCTGCTTACAAATATGGTTTATCTGGGAAATAGCTTTTCTGCTGAATTATGTCCTACACTTCCTAAGCCCTGACAAAATGAATTTATAGCCACTGTCGCCCGCTGCCGTTGAGCCGCGTCGTGACAGTGAATTTTACCTATTGAGGATGCTACACATAGAGAATATGTATATATGGAATGTAAAAGACATAGTAGTTTTAAGCCAGGTTTTCTCATTTTTACACTCCTTTTTAGGCAAGAAGTCACAAAAGAAAGATAAAAGCATGTGAAAGTTGCCAAACTGTAGCGGCCAAAGCACCATAGCTTACAGCACTGATACACATTCAGGTCTGCTTCATCAATCCACTTGTCTTCCTCTTTCTAGAGTTCCCAAAATAACAATCCTTTTGAGTATTGATAATTAGAGGCTTTGTGCTGACAGTGGAGCCATAAACAAATTTACCAATAAACTGTAATTGACCACTGCTACTTCCTATTAACAACCCTATTGGAAATTTTGATTGTGATTTACTTAATTAGCAGAACACATGTTGATTTTAAAAGCGCCTGTACAAAGGGCGAACAAAAATTTTGTAGCTGACTTTTGAATTTTTGAACCCTTTGAGCCTTGATTGAATTCTTGGTTTAGATGATACAAGCTGCCAGGAGGGCAGTATTAAAAAAATGCATCCATTTTGCTTAATCTTTTCTAATTTGGGAATTCATGAAGAATTGAAGACTCAACAGAAAACAACAAAAGGTGTGCAATGATGTAAACAAAGGGAATCCTGAGAGATGCAAAGGTATATCTGGAGTCTGTTGGCATCCCATTCCACTCTGATTTTGCAAAGTAGTGTCCTGTTTCTACCAAATTCCTGAGATAAATTTCTTCACCTAGAAACGTATTTCTTACCTTATGTTTTATATAGAAATAGAAGGTAAGTAATTAAAGAATTATACGTCTTAACTCCTCACTAGTCTGACTTTATTGCCTTGCAGATTATTTTAGCACATGACCTGTAATCATATTTTATGTAATGGAAGAAGAATTAGATCTTTATTTGTTTGTCTCTGGATGACATCTGAGCACATTATCATAGTTGCCTAATTACTTGCCCGTGTTTACTCTCAAGGTTGATTTTATTTTAAAGACTTTTGAAGAAACACTGCTATGTATGTCGCTTCGAGTATCTTGTCACTCATCACTATAAATTAGTGATGCTGTCTGGGCAACATCTAATCATGTTGAACCAGGAGACAGAAAGGAGTGGAGGGGGCGGAGAAACCCCAAAAGTGCCATTTTATGAAGTGCTAAGCAAGTAATGAATTTTAGCAGAGTCAAGATTTGCTTTTCGTGGCAGCCTTAGATAGTGGCAGTGAGGTTTAGTCACCGTTCTCAAATAGAGATTCTCTTAGTGCCAGGCACATTTAATCACATTTTGCAGAAGACAGCTGGGCATTGCCCGTTTGTGCTGTGTCAGCCACTTTCTGTGCAAAGGAGTCTCTCAGCCCTTGGATTTTAGCATCCTGTAGCAGAAAAGTTCCCTCTTCTTAAAATTGGCTCAGCAAATAGTTTGTGTGGGAATATAACTGTGAGGGCATTACAATCAGCTCTACCAAGAAGTAGCACAAATGCTATGTGGAATTTTAAGAGGGCTTTTGAAAAGATTTTTTACAAAGCCTTTAAAATGTACGGTGCATTGTTAAAGTCTGGTGGCAATTAAGTTTATCTTAGATTTTTATTTTTTTTTTGTAAATGTGTCTTTGGTAACGGTGGAAAATTATTATCTGGTTCAGTGGTTTGAAACACCTTTGGGCATGTTTGAAAAGTCAAAAGTGTATTTCAGCTGCATCAAACGGTACCAAAGGATTTTGTATATGGGATGCCTTGAAAATCTGTAGATGTCAAGATTTCTTGCAGCTACTAATCTCGTGAAGACTGAAGGGCAGATGGTATATCCTTTAGGATGCGGTATAAATAGCCAAATTAAAAAAAAGTGTCGAAAAGGAAATAGCGAGATAACTTGGTATTTATGGAACGTACACACCAGTGTGCTTAGAGGAGGTTAATTACATCACGTATTTATTTTTGGAAATAGCAGGGTGTCAGCACATTGCTATGGTCATTGACATAATGAATACTAAATGTGTAACCCATCTTGTGTGGTAATTAAGGATAACCAATACATGTTAGGTACTAATATTTGCAAGTGTATTGAGTATGAAATGATGATGAAGTTTGTCCTCCTGTTTTCTACTAGTGCCTGCTTGTTATAGGCTGAAAGTGTTGCAGAAGGCAGAGGAACTTCAGGGCAAAATGATATTATCAATACTTTATTTTTTTAATTGCTGGTGGTAAAGAACTTTGCAAAGACTATTACAAGATGTCTGTATTCACGTAGGGATAGCTTCAAAAATCTTACTTTTAAAAGGTAACTATGAGAAAATACAAAAAGTTTGAGGTATGGGAGATACAATTTATCGATCCATTATTAGTTCTCTCACTGGAATGACCTATAGACTGACTGTTGTTTATGTGCTTTCTGGGTACAGCGTAGACAGAGCCTGAAACCTACTTGATATAAAATAGTAAAATATTCAGAAGACAATTTGTACCCTTTCTCAGGTACCTGGTGAATAAACAATGAATCATTTTACCCAGTGACTTACTCTTCCACGCAAAGTGACCTGCTTCACTGAAAGAACAGTAGCCTTAAGCATAATGGGTGAAAGAATAAAGGCTTAAGCAATCCCTTTGGGTTGTATGGTTTTGAACCCTTGTAAAAAAGGGAGGGAAGTGAACCAGGATCTTCCCTTTGATGGTTGAAGGTGTTCACTATTTAATTTAGGGTAGCAATCAAGTCATGGTCTAAAAGTAAGGCCTTGAGTCTGTCTTGCTCTCAGGGCAAAAGAAAAAGAAGGGGATAAAGGGAGTTGTTAGACCCCCAAGAACTTTAAGTGTCATGAATCTCCAGAGGAGGAAGGGAGCTGTTGATAGTCCAGCATAATACTACTGAATTCTCAATAACGTTGGTATTTAAAATACCCTGTTATTTTGAACATTTCCTATTGATTAGCTTAAGAGGTTCCACATTGCAGTTTGCTTTCATGGATCTTCATTGGAGGTATCTTAGTGTGTACTTGCCTTAGCATTTTTGTTAAGATCAGGAAAGCATTTTTGGAAGGAAACACCCAGTTGCCACCGATTGCTAGGCTTTGGTTGACATTATGGAGTGGTCTCAAGAGTGTGCAAAGCAGGTTCCCATCAAGGGACACTAATTTCAGGGATGTATTCTGACCCTTAAAGGTCAGTGACCAAATCAGTCCTATCTCTGAACCAGATGTAGAACTGTCCCTGTCACACCACAACAGTTACTGGTGTGAAGCCATGATTAAAACCACTCTTACGTTGGCTTTATGGAAGGTATATTTGTGGTTCAGCTTCATCGACTACCGAAGTTATTCCTATTTTGATAAGAGAATTTGTGGAATTGATGTATCAGTCGTCTCAAGGTCAAAAGCCTAAAAGTTAATTTACAGAGATACACTGCTAGGGTATTAAATTTTATCATTTCTATGTTTGTATAAGCACAATGTATGTATTTTTTCAGAAAGAATCTGGTCTACAATGTTATTGAGCAACTATATTTAAGAGTAAGGGACTGGGTGTGTGTTTTCTAGTGCAGATGAGAAACATAAAAAGAAATTTTGTCTTGTAGATGTAATCTTTTTTTAGTAAAAAAACCCAAACCCACAGGGAAAATATTTGTGCCTTCTAAAACAAGGCAGTGAAGTTCACATTTTGAGTTAATTTAGCCTCATGATTCCATATAGTATTTGCAGTATTCTTAATTAGGGAAGAATGAGGAATTTCCAGGCCTTTCTGAGGATGCTTTAGAACAGCAGCACCAGTTGTGACCTTTCAGTTTCTGTGGGCTCAGCAGAAGATGGCTGATTAATGTCACATCTTAAACTCTGTCAGTTGGGCTGTTCTTTCCCTTTTTAGTAAACAGCCCCTTGTTGATGTATCCCAGTTCGACAAAATAAATTTTCCTTGTGTTTTAGCTGGCTGCTTTATATTAATAAGGGTATATATCCCTATCAAGCAGTATAAAGTTATATGGAAATCTTCTGTAATTACTCGTAACGACTAGCGTGAATAAATAAGTCAGGGGCACCCACAAAATAGGGTTCCTAACATTTGTTCGAAGCTTCTTAAAGGTTCTCTAAGAGTTTATTTCATTTTGGCTTATTCAGATGTTAAGAGGGGTCTGAAAAGGAGGGTATAAGGAACGTTTTTATAGAAAGGCTTTCTGTAGATAGACTCATTCTTAAAAAAATATTTTTATGGCCTTGAGTTTTATTTTTCTGCTTTGTCAGTTGAAAGTAAATGATGGTACTTTTTTAAAGAGGAGGGACTGGGAGAAGGAGAGAGCGAAAAGAAGGGTGAGAAAAAATGATGGGACTGCAGGAAGTGCCTTGGCATCCAAGGGGAAACGTGAGCACACACAGGTTCATTAGAACGAGGAGACTCCACGTGGGGAAACACACAGAAGCCCTCACAGGGGAGAACGGGGTGAATTAAGCAATGGGGCTGTGGGAAGTGGGGAGCAGGACGTTGAGGACAGAGAGAGCCCAGCCCCAGAGCAGAGCCTTTGTAGAAGACAAAGGGAGCGCAGGAAAGGTAAGTGGGTGTAACAAAAGTATAAGGAAAGTTTAGGGGAGCTAGAAAACTTCCATCGTGAACTTAGTAGGCTGCAAAAAAAAAATAATGTACTGTGCAATCCTTTTCTTTATTTCATCTCGGTACTGGAAAAAAAATTCTGGGAGTGGGGAGAGATGAAAACCAGTCTTGATTTAATAAGTAGCCCTTGACGATTTTGTGATGCTTTTGGTGATCGTACATTTTAACATCACTCTGCTTTGCATTATGTTGGGAAAATGTGGACTTCAAGGAGTTGAAAAGCAAGAATCAGTGCTGATGAAGATGTAAGGAGCTAAATAAATATTACTTAAAGGACTTCTCAAAGGGGAAAAAAAACCCCGCGACAAACCAGCAGCGCTATGAATGTGCTGACCCTGTCTTGAGAATTAAGTTAGATGGTACAATTTAAAGCTTTGTTCCAACATCTGACAGACACACTCTGCATGCTGATGCGTGATGTCTGAAGATTGTGTGCTTGAAAGAAAAGCCTGTTCTGAGCTACGTTCTATTTTTGTGAGAATAAAGCAGCTGCTTTTTTGGCGCAGAGATCTTCTCAAGTGCTCAATCTTCAAGTGAAGCGTCAGCCAAGTATTGGGAGCAAATTTTGTGTGTGCTTTCTCCCAGGCTGCTGGAGTGGAGTAAAGCAAACTGCTTGGTTGGTTAGAACATCTTATTTTATGAGATGCCCATATTGTTCTGTAAATATATTGAAGTCAACCTTTGCAGTTATATCCAACATACGTCCAGCAACAGAGTAAGCACCAAAGCACAGTGGCCAAAGATGCTTGCGATGGGTTTGAGAATTTGTTTTGCAACTTCTGTGTGGCTTTTTTTTGTAGTTTTTTTAAGACAAGGGGCAAAAAAGGGGCTGGAGATAAGAGCTGTACAAAACGGGTGCAGGCAAGGTGAAATACCCTCATCCCACAGCAATAAGTGATATGTGTATTGTCTTTAAAAGCTTTTAAATAAAGCTCTTTTAAATAAAATAAAATTTTCTAGGCTATAGTATATGCCAGTAGCCTGATTTGGATTAAAAAATAGCGGAACAATATATGGGAACAAAGTGGTGTGGACAAAAAAAGGAAAAAAATATTGAGTTACTCTTCTATGCAGTGCTAACGGGATAGTGTAGCAGTCTTGCCAGTGTGATAATATCCTGCAAAAGGATGTTCACATAAAATCTGTTGCTCTGTTGCACCAGCTAATTTCCAAATTATGCGAGGCATAGGATATTTAGCACAAAAAAGGCTAGATACTGGCTTTTTTGCCCTTATTGAAGAGATTCTAAAAATTTCTGCTGATTATATTCATGTTCATAAAGAAATTTTTGCCAGTATTTTGAACCGTACCTGTGGTTTTAAATCCTGAAATGGCTTTTAATCCATGACAGCAACAGGAAAGGTGTATTCCTTTGCGTTATACATTTGAGATTAAATTAGTTTGGAAAATCTATATATTGAAGTTTAATTCCAGGTTTGGTATTTTCATGTGTTTTTATTAATTACAGTGTTTTAAGAATTGATTTTGAATATAGTGTGGAGAATTCTGAGATCAGAAAAACAGTAGCTAAAAGAATGGCTTTTGAACGTCAGGAAATAACGAATGATGAGAAAGTGAAAGGGAAATACAATAATCTAGGAGAGTTTGATTTGAAAGGAGGAGAATTCGGACCAGAGAGAGGTAGGATTAGTACACTGAGTAATGGAAATGTAGGAAGTGTGTGAGTTGGAAAGGGGAAACTAATTCAGGTTCCAGAGGTCAGTGAATGATAACACTTTCCAACAATAAAATGTTCTCCTGTTTGCTGTTTCTATTTGCATGCGATAAAGTTGGAAGAATAAATATGAAAAACATTATTTAGAGAGTGCTCTTTCTAGCTTTAAATATATGTAAATCACATTTTTTTTTCCAATTTGAAAATGCATGACCCTGTTTCGTTTCATATTTTGTTCAAACACTTCTAGTGGAATATTAGCAATCGTAGCAGCCTTATTTTAAAACAGCCATAAAAGTGGGAATTCACCCTTTGACACTTGGAAATGCAGGTAGATTTCAAAGATGCAAGCTTGCTTTGTCACTGCTGTAGTTTATTAAAAGCTAGAGGGATAGTAAATTGAAACAGATGGGTATTTATTGGAAACTTCTTATAAATTTATTAGTTCCTTCATATTACGCAGTGTGTTTGAAGAAAGAAAATACACCGTGAGGCCAAAGAATGTAATTAAGTTTCTATATTTGGAAAACAGAGATTTTTTTCTTTTGTTTCTGTCTTTAAAAGAAAGCAGAGGGGTTAGAGCAGGGGTACAGTTAATTACCTGAACCGAGGGAGTTTCAGAGTCATCTGAGAAGGAGACCCCGTTGTGATGACAGTGTGTAAACGTAGAAGTCATCGTTGCCTTCTCGAGAGGGAGGAGGAGTAGCCAAGGAGAGAAGGATACCTTAAAGGGTGCATTCGTGATTCCCCATCTTCAGAGGGGGCAGAGGCAGAGGGGAGGTTGTCAGAGGTGAGAGAAAATCAGTGAGAGGAGAGTGACAAAGGCAGACAAGGAAGAGGGAAGGAAGTTTTACAGCCGTGGAGCGTGACGTAAAAGTTTGAAGCCCATGTTCTTCCCTCCTTAACCAGGACAGGGCAGAACCCTCGGAACGGCCAAGGCGGGGATCTCACATGGGAGTGGTTTGGGATAAACCCTACAGTTACCCAGGTCACCTGTGAGATGTGGACAACTACAGATATCTTGTCTTCACTAGATTTTTTACCAAATTGCGGCTGAGATGTGAATGATGCTCACAAGGTTCTCCCCTGGGGTGTAAGAGTGAATGGGCTGGCAGGAGATGTTCTCTGGGCTGAGCTGGGCAGAGGCACCTTCTCTCACCCAGAAGGGCTTTTCCCACAAAAGATCCCCCGTGAGGCTACGAGCACTTTGGCACTTCAGTAAAAATGTGCTAATTCCTTCCTGTAGCCCTTCAGCCTGAAGAAGCTGCCTTCATGTTTCAGAAAAGCCTTTATTTTTTTTTTTTCTTTTTTTTCTTCCCACCTCCCCTTTTATAAGTCTAAAAAGGGGGACAGATAATTCTGCTTTGTTGCCATTAGAAGTCTTTGTTAGTAACTTTGGCTTCCAATTCATTACTGCAGTCGTGTTTTCAGAGCCTGGCGTGAGAGATAAACCCTTTGCAAGTGAGGACAGCATCCATTTTCCTTCTACCTCAGGCCACACAGAATTGATTGGGGTAATAAAATGACAGTACCGTGCAATATACTGACGGCTCTTTAATTTGAAAACTAGTTCCAGGCTGATTCAAAACTTGTTTAAAGCTAATTTATGACTTGTGTAATTGGCAACTGGACCAAGGTAATGGGTGATGTATGAAAACCGATGCAGAGTCAAAATAATGCAATCAAACCGGTCGGAGTCATCTATAAAAGGGGGTTGGGTTGATTTGTTTTCATTCTTTTTACTTTTGTTTTGGTTTAAAGTAACAATGGCAGAAAAAATAGTGGATGCTTGGCTGGTATAAAAACCATTGTAAGACACTATTTTTCCATCATTTTATTTCAAACGCAGCTTCTTACGCTTTCTAGCAAAGTATTTTTATGCATGTTTTTTAATATATACATCAGTTCTCCATTTTCTTCAAAATGAGAAGCTGTGTAGAGTCAACATCTGTGCTGACAGTAACGGGGATTGCTAAACAATTACAGTATTTTGTTACCATAGCATTCCCTGTGAGTGTTTGTATATACATATCTGTATCGTATTTACATACACAATATGTATCTGTATATGTGTATTGATCCTGTACTTTGCAGTCTGGTTTTTAAGTGACAAAAATTAAAAAACAGTCAAGTCCTCAAATTAAGCCACAATGTCAGCATAGCATAAAAATCTGAATATTTTCCTATCTCTTCTGTGTAGCTCACAAATGAAATCCACATCTGGTTTGTCAGTGGATGGAATCAGGGATGCTTCTGCACAACAAAGGACAGGACTAAAAGAAGAACATTTGCTCCTATTGCAGTAGATGCAAATAGCAAATCTGCCAATGTGGGGTGAAGGGGAGGAAAGAGCTGAAGGCTTTGAGGGAGGTGCTACAGTTGGATGCTTGGATATCTCATCTCCTACCGATCCCTGTCACCAGGCATCTCTGCTGACCTGAATTTAAAAAAAAAATAAATAGTAAAATGCTGAATGTCCAAGACTCAGAATTTAACCAGCCATACTTCTGTGCCTGCTGCCAACGCTGGCAAGCAAGGTCCACCCTAGGACTAGAATATCTGATTTGTCATATATTTGTGTCGACATGTAATTCAAATACTCTGGGGTTTTCTTGCAGAACTGTGATTGATTGATTCAAGGCAATGCTGTTGTGGTATCTTAAATTGGGTGAACATCGAGGTCATATGAAAAGAGATGTAGTTTAAAGCAGGGCTGTCTTTCTTGCATAAACATAGTAGAATGTCAGCACTTTTCATGTTTCCTCTTGAAGGTTTTGTAAGTCCAAGAAGGATCATGTTCTGAGGAGCTCTGGGCAAAATCAACATCGTGCAGGAAAACTGCAGTTACTGAATTTATTTGTTTATGGTGCACTTACATTTTGATAAAATTTTTTGTATTTTCAGGAAACTGAAAGTACTGCTTAAAAGTGGTTTGCCCCCATAGTTTATTAAGTATTATAATGAAATATTGTGATCCATTAGAAAGCTGTGTTTTGTTCTGTCCAACTTAAAAATGCAGATACGTGAGCTTTCATGTGTAGGTTGGAAAATACAATAACATGTTAATGAATTGGGGAGGGCTTAGGCCTTAGAATAATGTGTACAAATTACTTACTGTGTAGGATCCATGTCCATGAACAATCACTGCTATGGCCGAGGCTTAAACATCCATGAGAAGAGCCACTGACATGATTTTCATCATATGAGGCCTTGAAAAAAGAAAGGAGGGACTTTTTGGGAAAGTTAGTCTTGCATGTTGTGATTTAAATAATAATTAGGAAGAACAATTTAATTTTGATTTTAAATTTAAAATCTAATTTAATTTAAATTTTAAAATTTAAATTTAAAATTTAATTTAAATTTTAAAAATCTAATTTGATTTAAATTTAAATCTAATTTTAGTTATTTTTTAAATACTTCTTCAATAAAAATGCTGGTTTAGGTGAGAGATACAGATTTCTTGCTTTTCCTTACAAATTCTAATACTTTTTCAGGTTGTTTTATTTGCTGGGTACAAGTCAAGGTACTGGGATTCGTTACTGGGGCTATTTCTTATTTGGCTGTGGCTCATAATGCCCTGAGAAGCAGCTTTATGAAAATTCTCACTTGTGCCTTGGAGCAGTTTTGTTGTTGTACCTTACCCAAAAGGATCTCATTCCACTTACTGAATGTGTTTATTTCTGGAAGCTTTGCTTCACATGTTGCCAAACTGGTTCAGAGCAACATATGTAGGTTCTCTACAGTTTTCCTGAGAAGCAGTGGGAAAAAGAAATAATACACCCAGTGCAGTTGGAAAGGGAGATGCATTTTCTCAGCTTAGTTTCTGGATAATAAAGTAAATTTGATTTCCATCCATCTCCTTAAAAATGGAAGTATTATATTAGCTAAGAGAAGGATGGCCAAGCTCTTGGAAAGAAGATAGTCAAGACTCGATGGGGAAAGAGACACCATGACGTGCTGGTCCTGTTGATACAAGAGGAATGGAACAAGAACCACATTTACCAAATTGCAGTTGTTAGAACACTTTTGAAAACCATCATTTATTACTTTCAGAAATCATAAGAAACAAAGAAATGTTGCTACCATTATCTGGGCACGGGTAATAGCAACGTGACAGAGGTTTGTTCAGACAAAAAAGACGGGCACAATCCAAGGAGAGAAATCACTGAACCAAAGAATTCAGACAAGTACATCATTTTCTTCCAGCAGATGTGGTTGTTAACGTTTGTTTTTGCAAGTAGCACAGAAGGGCTTCTGGAAACATTGAGCTGATAAATGGCACATCGATGATTTAACTTCCCAGCTCTCAAGGAGAAAACAAAACAGGACTGCTCGGTACTCGGAGCTGGTTCATGGCTAATTGGGTCAACAAGAAGAGATGGTCTCATTGTCATCATTTACTGGGAACCAAATGAGAAGCCGTTTGCCCATGGAAGTCCAGATCTGCTGGGAAAAACAGCGAGTTGTCAGGTTGAACACGGTGCAGAGGTTACTTTGATGCCATGTAGAGCGTGGGGGTTTGTACAGTCATTAGGAAAAATGGGACTTTGATGATCAGAATGCTGGAGATGTTTCTCCTCACAGTTCAGTGTGGTTAGCCATGGTGTTGAGATTATTTTGAGGAATTGAGAAAGCTTATATAGCTTTCTCAGGTAAAGTAACCTTATATTTTCCCTGTCATGGAATTGTTTGGGATGGTAGCTCTACCAAGTTGTCTCCTTGTCCCCTTTGTTCCACAGATCCCGTGCTTATGCCTGTAAAACAGTTCTGTGCAATGGCACTTGGATGGCTTTGTTAATACTTTAATTAATGGCATTCTTTAGTCTTTGCTGAAAGCTCATTTTTCCTAAAATGTCTTCCTCATACCAAACACTAAATTTAAGGTGATAAGGCACAGAACGGACTAGAATATCCTTTTTCTAAGTCTCAGGGTGGTGGTGCAACAAGGAAGGCATAAAAAGCTTTGTTTGATATATTTAAGCCCAGAACCTGTTTTAAAGGGATTCACCTGAAAAGATGTATGAAATAGAGATATTGGAGTATTTCCCCTCCAGATCCAAAGAGATTTTTCCAACTTTCCAGCCACCAGGAACCCTCTTCATGTATTAATTCTTTTGCAATATGTGGTCTTACCTGTGATTCTCTGTGTGATTCAGTAACAGTTGTTGGGCCACTTCAATGGGTTTCCTTCGATCCTTCCAACACACATTGGGCTAAACTGCAAATGCTGAATGTCATCGTTATGAAATTTTAATTGACTCTTTTTTTGGAGGTTGTTATGTTGAAAAACTTAATAATGAGCTTTGCAGCTTGCAGTTTCCAGAAGTATAATCTTGATTTCCTTGCAATTAATGACTGCAGAGAGAGAGTGATATATCAAAAGCAGATATCCCGCTTGCTAAGTGATGACATCTAAAATATTTTCTGTAATGAGCATTACAACAAGCACAGTAGAGATAGTACCGATTAATGGATATTTTTTTCTCTCAGTAGTAAAATGTCTCAATCTATGCAGTTATCAAAAACACCGTGTGAAGCAGGGAAGGTATTAAAAGTGGTTTTTCTTTTGACTGTTCTTGCCATGTTGCATTTCAAAGGTACTTTGGGAAACAGAATGCAAACTACTTGAGAATTTTTATTAGATTTATTTTACTGTAGTGTTAAAAGTTACTAATAGAGAGCCAAGTCTAACTTTATCAGGTTGTGTGCTATGTTGGTTTACAGTGATTGGTAAAATATATTTGGGGAGAGTTGTTCTAGCACAGTCCCAGCTGTTTTGCACAAATCTTTCTCTTAAATAAGGGGATGAAATGGAATATTCCCTTCCTTGCAGTTCAGGAGCAGGGGTGGGTATGGGCAAACAAAGCATGCTTGTTCAGAAGTTTGCAATTCTGAAATGCTCTTGTGCAGAAAATACTACTATTTTAAGAGAAAAATATGTGAGAGGTAGCTTTGCCTCTGGGGTAAAAGAAGTTGCCCAGGGCAAAAAGATTAGAGTTTCAGACCTCAAGTATTTTTCATTTCTCTGTCTGTGCTAAGAGTGCAGTTCCTCTGAAAAGTCTCATTTTCTCGGCGTGCCACGTCAACACGCTGCTGAGGGGTCTATTTGTCTCTGTTGCCCTCAGGATTCCGAGCCGTCAAATGAGGTGGTCTCAGAGGCCCCGGGTAACGTGGTACCCTCTACCTCCAGAAGTAGCTCTGAAGAGCTTGTATCGGTGGCACAGAAACGTCCAGAAGAGGTAGGACATTCTGTGTCTATTCTTTTCCAAGTTTAACTGTTGGGGGATACACGTTTGCCTTGTTTTTTTCATGCCTAGTGTTGTTTTACTCATAGCAGAGACTTTTTAAAGCTAAACCTCAATCTTAGCCTTCCATACCGACAAAATGCAAGGCCAGGGTAAACCTCAGTACCCATAAGCTGAGTGTATTCCATCTGCTGCCTTTTTAATATTGTTTCTTATTAACAGCCACTGGGAAAATATTTTTTCTTGTTCCTGCCTTTTACACCATGACATTAACTGGAGTCCCATTAGATTCTGGCCAGTTAAATTTTATGACACTAAAGAGTCAGAAGTAGAATCTGTACATAGGTATACAGGTAAACGTAAAGGAATGGTCAGCCTTCATTAAATTTAAATAGGCTAACTGCTGGGTTGTGCAAAGGAAAGACCCTAGCTAATATTGTGCCTTTTTTGTGCCCTTGTTTTCCCAAAAATGATACTAGGTGCTAATGAGCGAGATCATAAATCCATACTCCCTGGTATTAGAAGAGAAGGTGCCGGCTTGTAAGGTAGTTCCATAAAGTAGCTGATGAGTTGGGCTTTTTTCTGACCCTGCAACACACACATGTCACAGTGCACCATAGCTGGAGGAGAGGTTGTCTGCAGAATTCAGACTCAGAATTTGATTTCATGGTGGCAATCATCCTTTCAGAGAACCATTACTACCCTTCAGTTAACCCTTCCTGTGCGAAGGAAGTGCATTTGGAGTAGTCTTAACATCATTAATCTTGGCTTCCTCAAACAGTTTAGATATTATTGTTATTATTAAAGATATTCCAAGACCAGGTAATATAAAGACTAGTCTTTCCTTCTTTTTTTCTCAGTTTTCTTTTGACTGTAATCTTCCCAGTAAAGAAGCAATACTAGCCATAGGAAATACAGTGTGATTTTTTTAATTTTTAGTGCAGCCTTTAGATAACTATCAAATACCTTCTTGAATTTCTCCTTTCCTCTGATAGTCTTGTCACTTTGTCTGAAGAAGAGGGAAGTCTGCAGTTCAGGGCCAGAAGAATTCTTAGGAGTGTCTTCTGGATTAAGACCAAATAGGTACTTCACTTATTTTGGAGTATCACCACATATTCTAAGACAGAAAATCGGGTTCTCGCATCTGAGCAGTCCTGAGGACGGACTAGTACAAGTTTTTAGCAATGCTTTTGTATATATTCTTGAGTAGCTAAAGGACCTCTGGTCTATGGAGGGCCATAGGTTCTGCCTCTTACGTCTCAGCTTTGCCAACTTATCTCAGTCCACTGGAGAAATTAAAATTGAGAGCACAGATGATACTTAAAATCGAGGATAAGTGCTGCAGAAAGAGGAATGTAACATGGCTCGGTGGTAAAAGGCAGCCAAAAGGAAGATGGGGATACAGTTTTTACCTTTGTGGAATAAAAGCAGCTAAACTGGGGGAGAAGAAACTTCAAAAAATGGAAAGATGGAAATATACCATTTGAATTGTATATATATCTCAGTGATAGTTTATGTTGAAGCTGTCTTACGGAATGTGGGGTAATAAAGTATTATATGTGTTTTATAAGGGATATAGACATTCTTCAATCATATTTACTGCAGTTTATATAAAAACAGAGAGAGGTGAGTCAGAAGGAGTTTTGTGGTTGGATTTGCAGGGAACCTTGAGAGGGGAGCACCAGTACATTGAATTTCCAAATTCAGAACCCACCATGAAACAACCCATCTAAGTTACGTGTGGGTAAGTCAGCACCTTAAACAAACGTTTGCAAATTATACTTTGCAAACACTCTGTTTTGTTTTGTTAAAGACCTGTTTTTTAGAGCTTTACCTCAACTAATGTCTATTTTTATTTCTCATTTCATTTGGTGTCTCCTGGTACATTGCTCCCTTATATTCTTTCAGTATCTGCTTAATGAGTTAATATTTAAAATTAACTACAGCTGCTAACTGATGCATTATCTGGGCCTCATCTGACGGTCATTATGATGGGTCTCATCTGAGTGTGACCCATCAGTAGATGGTGTGAAGGCAATTGTTAAGGAGAAGCTCAAATGCAGCCACAGAAAAGAGAATGGGAGAAAAAGGTTTAAAGAAGGAAAAATGGCCAACGGGCTAAGAATTTCAAGAAGGTGCAGGAGAATTGAGAAGAATGTGGAAAGGGATGTTCAAAAAAAGTCTTGGACTTGCAAATGTGGGGAGAAAACAACTTCTAGTTGGAGATAGTAAGGAAAATCTCGTGAGTTGCCACGTTAATTTATATAAACCACAGGGTTTTTTCTGCTTATGATTTATTTACCTTGCAGATAGGCCAGTCTGAATCTAATACTCAGTTATTTGTGTCATTAGTTTTAACTTCGTGGGATGTCATTTGATGACAAAGATGAGGCTTTGTTTGGCTCGTCCAGTTGTTCCTCCTGGTAGAACTGATGGTTGAATTTTGAGTTCTGCTCATCAGGAGGGTGGGATGGTGTCTGCTCCTCTTCTTGCCTCCCTTCCCAGCCTCTTTTAATGCTCTAAAATCAGACTTTGCATGGGACAGGGACAGTGTCCAGGCATGTGGCGTATGACAAAAGCCACTGCAGAAATAATTGGTGTTTCGGGTGTTTAGATGGTAAATTTTTTGTAGCAGTAAAGGATTCAGGAGAGTGTGTGTATTCTTCAGTGTATTTCAGATGCAGAAACACTTTGGGTTATAAAATAACCAAACTGTGTTTCAAGTTAGAAAAAGAACTCATTCTGTGCTCTCAAAAGCTGTGCAATCCCCAGTAATATTTAAGTTGTATAGATTTGAATGCTTGAATGATTTAATTAGTAGCCATACTAGTATAAGGAAATGTCCTGTGTGGTTGATGAGTTAATAGGTATATCTTTATTGTCTTTTTTAAGAGTAGGAATTGGAAAGTGTTACTGAAAGGAAAATGTGATGCATTTGAAGGGGACAGGTGTGTGTCATTGTAATTTCAGTGTAATTGTAATTTCAGTGTCATTTTATTGGACCTTCTTAGCAGTTTCTTAGGAAACTTTAGAATAACACTGCTTTTCATCAAATGTTATAGTAAATTATATTGTTTTCGTGTTTTCCCTCCAACATAATGCTTAAAATAAGAATCTTGTCCTCCCAACCATTTCAAAATTCAAAACTGCACTGTTTTTGTGATATCACACATTCTTTACCATGAACCAGTGAAAGAAAATTCTCTGGCCATATTGAATATGGTTGAATACCAAAATTGAGAGCTTTTAAAATGTACAAATACACTTGTTTGAATAACACTGTAATAATTTGATACAGTTGAAAGGCTGATGAATTAGATTTCTTGACCCTTACTCTGGTTTTTGTGGTCAGTTCCATTGTGCAACTGGCAGCTGCGGTATGTTTAGTAAGTATAGTTATACAGTTTTTTAGAGGAGTATACAGTGATGTTGAGGAAAGTGAAGGTTTGTTGTTAGAGTGATTTTCCTTTCCCTTTTTCATGCAGTGGCTGAAGGGCAGGATGGGTGGGCTGGATCTTGATCACCTTTCTCATCGTCAGCACGTTGATGTACAGGGAGCAATGGTGTCAGTTATCCGAGTAAAAGGAGATAAGTTTTGACAGTTCCCTTAAACCTGATTCTCATAAGAGGCATATCCTCGTCTTTAATTAGAAGTAAAATAGAAATACATGACTTATGTGTATTAATTTCCTTTGCCAATCCTGTGGCAAATCAATTAATCATGTTTTAATAGTGTAAGCCTAGAGGGTAACAGAGCTGTTTTTCTGAATGGCTGCATTGCCAGCGTGGTTTAGAAACAGATGAAAAGCTGTGCCTAAAAAGCTTTATCTCTCTCTTGGATAAAAAGAATTAATTCAACAACCAACCAACTCCTTACATTCCCACAGAAAAACCATGTATATATGTTCCAGAGCATTTTAGGGTAAAATATCATGATGTGATGGTAGCATATGAAAATTATTCCCTTACATATTTGTGGTGCTTTCTGAGTGCTGTATTAAAGCTATAAAATGTTGTGATTCTCAGCTAAAGAAAGATTAAGATAGGTAGCCATTAATCTGTGTCTGAACTGTTAGGCATTCAGTGCTTGCAGTTTGTCTGGATGGAGCACAGATTTTTTCCATTAGTAATGTACAGCTCAGGTGCAGTGTTTTGTTTTATAGGAAAAAATGTGTCCCATGCTTAAGTCAGCTGCCATTGGTCATAAGTATGGTACAGGCAGGTTAAAAGATTTATAGAATTCAGTGTTTAAATCACTGCATTATTCTTGGAAAATCTGGGGGAGCTATCTGCATTATTTCATATATGAGCAAAGGGAATGTTTCTTAATTTTTATGAACGCAATTGGCAGCTGACACTATCTTTTGTTTCTTGAGTTATCTTTCTTCCTTGATATTTGGATAAAACCTTTCCCAACAAGTCCCATGCTGCTTCAAGTTAGTGGGAAAAGAGAATTTTTTTTAAAACCCAAAGCTATAAGCTTCAGGAGGGCGTCCAACCCATCCTTATGCTGTTTTATTAGACTGAGGAGTTGGCTTTTTAAACAAGGTATGATGTAACATGTTCTGAAAGAGTTGAGTAAAAAGTAATTCCATGTCAAAGCTTGTAATAATAAAGCTTGTGATATTTTCTCCATCTGCTATTATTAGAAGACTGTTAAACAGCTGCATTTCCGTCACCAGCATCTTTCATTTGAGAAAATAACTCAATCATCGTGTGGAATAAGCACTGGCAAGGGGCAGAAAGATGATCTGCACTCTTAGAGAACAAGAGAAAAGGTTAGGGAAAATACACATTTGTGTATCTGTCCAGATGTAGGAATGCAAAGGTTTTATGCTTGTGAAAAGGCTGTGCATTCTTTTTTAAACTTCGTAGGTATTTACAGTATTTTCTCTCTGTTCTGTGTGGCTTGAACCCATTTAACAGAAGAGCTGTCAGGCAGTTGTTGCTATAAATAAGTTGTTCTTCCTGACACACTGTTAATAGGAAAAAATATACAATTACCCACATAGAGTGGGTAGGACTGTGTATTTACTCTTGAACACTAAATTTTTTTGTTTAACTTCTGAAGAGTTTACCACTCAAAAGAGTCACTGGAAATTTCCATGCTGTATGGACATAGCAGACTGTTTTCTGATGAAAAATCACGCGTGATGACTTACTAGTTATTCCGTATCATAGACAAATAGTCCCCCTTTATACCAGAAGTTGTAGGATTGTGATTTTGTCAGCGGTTGATTTGAACCTGCAGCTACAGTGAGATCAGGGTGTTCATTTTGTGCAACACCACAAAGGCTACACGGGATACTTTAACAGAGAGAAGAAAATACATTAGGTCATCTGTGTCATCCATCCCCTGGTAGATGGGGCTGATCCCTCGGTGCCTTTGTTAGTACTTTGGTTTTAAAACTCCGGAGCAGTCGTGGTTTTCACACTTTTGGAGCCTTTTCCTTTACACTCCTGTTCAAAGGACCTCACAGGATATTTATTGCACCCCTCCTCTTTGTTTTCTTTGAGTGGCAACAAAGAGTTGTGACAGATTACACATCTAGAATTGCTAGGCGTTTAGAATATTTTCTGGACCTAAATCAGATTCATTGGAGAAAGGGCTGAAATTTGGTTACTTGGCTGAAATTTGGTGATTTGGCCCATAATCCAATTCCTTGTGGGTTCCAACCATCAGTTCCATTTGTCAAAACAGAGGAGTTAAGTCACCTGTCGAGATCATTTGGCACTCAGGAGATTTGTTTGATTTTCCTTTTTATGCTTCTACAAGTAATTATTATGATTACTGTAGTTCCCATGAATATTTCATAACAGAAGTGCTAAGCCACACGCCTAAAAAGCCTTAGAGTCTGACTGTGTTAGAAGTGAATTAATAATGAAGGGAGAAGAGAACATAATACCTTTGACTACTGAAGTGATTCCTCTGTAAAATAAACTGGGAAATACAGAGAGCATGGAAATGCTCTGGAGTTGGGAATTCATATTTTCTGTCTAATCTCCCCACATGACCATTTTATGTAATCTTCTTAATAACAAAACATAAAGGTTGCAAGATGTCTGGAAAACGCTGTCATGCAGTTCTACTTCTGAAGTCAGAATTTATTTATGTATATTTAAGCTGTCAATGACCTTATGGAATGAGAGCTCCTCTTAGAAGGACGTTATTAATTTAAAAAATGAATTAGGTCTGTTTAAAATTTCTACAAATCCAAGACATTTTTCTTTATTTAACCTTTTCACAGTCCCTGCCTTTCTTTGAAGTACATTCAGTCCTATATCATCTGGTATGCGGGAAGGTATTTAATACATGACTTGGCATCATTTGCATTATACAAGAAGATTAACTTTACAAGCTCTGCTATTAATCTGAGTAGCTCTACATATTGACCTATGAAAGAACATAATTAAGTTAGCTTAATTAAGTTAATTAATTGTTACACTCTGATGAACTTACTATTGAGAGGAAATTAAAGGCAAATAGAAAATGGCATTCATTGGTTTGAAATCATATTTTAAAGGATTTTACAAAGATACATTATATTTAGATGACGAAAATATCTATTGTGTAATAACCAAAGCAGAGGCAATTAAAAATGTCAAAAGCTAAGAATCCCTGCTGTATTCACTCTTATTACTTGACGTGCAGCCATATTTCTACAAGCAATTAAAAAAAAAACATACTAGAAATTTAGAAAATAACTATTGTGGTGGTTTTTTCCCAATACCCGAATAATAGAATTCAGAATTTGACACCACTGTCTAAATCTGAACTACAGAGAAAAGTACACTGTAAAAGTTTGGGAAGTGTTATAATCTGATATCACGCTCTCCTTTTGAGGGGAGAAAAGGGCAAAAGGATTGAAAGACAGAGGGCAGCAAGCAGTACCCCAACAAACGTCCATACTCACCCGTCAGCCTAAAAGTGTCTTTCTCAAGCAGTGTAGGAGGGGGAAAGGGGACACTTCTGGAATTTTCTCCAGCAGCTGAACCTCAGGTGTCTTCGTCAGTCTCCATGTGCACCGATGTGTACCCTGGCCATCAGCAACTCCAAGCAGCTGTCATTAATAAAAAGTAAGAGAAAAATGGCCAAACACGCACAAACACACCGCAGTAAATGCTGCCAAATGAGCAGTTTATTAATCTGTGAGATTCATTAATTTTACTGTGGCTTTAGTTTGAAATTAATTGGTCTGAACAATTATTAGTTCTGTACTAATTTTTTTCCCTCAGATATATGGGTTTTCTGGATGGCATCCACAGTGATTTTAGGATTTCATACTTTCTCTCTTTGATAAAAAAATATTATTTTAACTCAAGTGAAAACGTTATTTTCCCTGAGGTATTATTCTTTGGCATTTCCAGATCACATGAAAAGGTCATTGATCTGTGGATACATTCTCTGGAAAAATAGCAGCATTGAAAACGGGAAGCCAGTGGCATTTAGAATCACTTGTGTACAAATTTCTATTCATATTCTGAATACAGATAACTTGAAAATTCATTCCTTCAAAGAGGAAATAAAAATGTTTTTCCTTGAACCATAAGGGGTTCTTTTTCACTTGAAAAAAATAAAAATAAAAATCTGAAACATTCCTTAAAAGGGATAGGATCAGAAGAAACAATTAAATTACAGCTACTGTATATTTAATAAGACGTGTTCTTCTTAACACCTTGCCCATGAAAAAAACAGTTTTAATTTTTGTAAATTCAATTTGAAATTAACATGTTGTTATATTTGGCCACTTCAAAGTGTTATAGAGCATTAAACAACCAGCTATTTTCTAAGAAGAAAGAATGGCTTTGATTTCAGCTTAAATGACTTGCTTTAAATCTTTGATTTTTTTATATTTTTTTTTTGGCTAGAGGAAGAGAGTGGAAAATAGAATGAAAAATCAGAATTAAGCAAGCTTTAGGTGGGAAAATAGCAGCAAGTTGTAGCTGTGTGCATGTGTGATACACGATGGAAATTCTTTCCTGGAGGAAAGTAAACATGACTCCTTTCTTTAATATGTTATGTTCACACTCTCAGTGGTCTTTTTATCTTTCTTTTTGGGAGGGATTTGTTATCGTCTCTTTTATCTGTAATATTTGAATGAAAAATTAAGCAAATACATTCTCTGGTCATTGTAGTGTAAATATTAGACTTCACATTGCACTACGTGAACAAAGCAGTGATCCTTTTTTTAGGTGATACATAATATCAGAAATTTTCCAGTTTATTTTAATGTGACAGGTTGAAAATATCATCAGAACCCTTTTAAGTTATTATAGTCTAGATTTCGGATAATGAAGCTTGAGCAGAGTTGAGAATTTCAATGTCATCCCTCAGGTAGTGAAGATAAGCAGAGGTCAGTTGGTAGTCATTAATAACGAGGTTGTATAGATTTTTCCCTCCCCACTTGTTTCAGGGTTGTCTCCGAACCTCTGGGCAATCCCAAGAGTGTTACAATGCTGCTTCATCAAAGGATTGTTTCTGTAATTTCTCTCACTTTTAAGCAGAATATTTAGACATTTGTTTGTATTAAGGAAATATTTTAGCAAAGTAGGAGCTATTATTTTTATTAGAATTGTTTTATTAGAATAGCTCTTTTTGCTATTAAGTGTATTTTTGTGACAGTCACATATACATTAATCTACCCTAATTAACAGTAAATTAAAACTGAATTTATGTTAATGCCAAGTATGTATTTTCTGAAGGCTGTGAAGTAGATTAACACACACCATTATCTTTGCTAGCCCTCATTGACCTGCTAAATCCTTCTTGAGTGGACAGTTCTCCTTTAATTAATTTTTTATTTTTTCAAAGTGTCTCCTCAGCTATCCTAGTCTCCCCAAACATCTAGATTACCTGGAATGCCCAGAACTATGTATTTATGCTAAAGTTATGGTCTCTGTTTTAGAAACTGTGAAAAAGTTACTGAAAATCCAGTTCAATTCAGAGAGACTTGGGCTTTCATGAGGAGTGTCTCTGGGCAGTTAGTTATCCCTTATCCAGTCCTGATATGATTCTTCAAATTGCTTGAATTCAGCACAGGAAATTAGCACATGCCTTCTGCCAATGAAGGTACTTTTGTGTCCTCTCATAATGACTGCTTTGGAATTATTCTGTATTCTCCATATGCAAAAAAGGGCTACGAAGATGATGAGGGGCCTAGAACATCCCTCTTACAAGGAAAGGCTGAGGGACTTGGGTCTTTTTAGTCTGGAGGAGAGAAGGCTGAGGGGGGATCTGATCAACACCTATAAATACTTGAAGGGTGGGTGTCAGGAGGATGGGGCCAGTCTTTTTCAAGTGGTGCCCAGGGACAGGACAAGAGGGAATTAGCACAAACTGGAACAGAGGAAGTTCCATCTAAATATGAGGAGTAACTTCATTCCTGTGAGGGTGGCAGAGCCCTGGCAGAGTCTGCCCAGGGAGGTGGTGGAGTCTCCTTCTCTGGAGACATTCAAACCCACCTGGACACGTTCCTGTGGGACCTACTCTGGGTGGACCTGCTCTGGCAGGGGGTTGGAGTTAGATCATTTCCAGAGGTCCTTTCCAACCCCATATCATTCTGTGATTCTGTGTATTGGCCAGTTCTTCTGTATTTGTTCATTCAAAAGAAGGACTTTTTCTTCATTTAACAGCTCTCCTCTCAGTTTACCCCACAAGAGTAGGCTTGTCGTATCTGGGTCACTCAGGAGATCAAATTTGGTCAGAGACTAAAATGAAGAGCTACTGCTTAATGTGAATATGAAAATCCTGCTCTTCCTTCTGCAAATTGGGATCAATTACTACTTTGTAAGATTTCCAGACAGGTGATTAGTTACACAAAATTTAGACTGGAATCAAGATTTGGAATCAAGATCTACAGGCATTGGAATGCACAGAAGGTGGTACACGTGTGCTTGCATCCTTGTGATGGTTTTTTTTGTGATCTTTTTTAGAAGAAATCTTTTCAGGCTATTAGTGCACAGAGGTGTAACCATACCTTGCTTGTTGGAAATCTGGCCCTTTTGGTTTGGATTCAACAGAAGAGAGGGAACCATGTTCTAATCTAGGACCCTATCCTGAGCTTCCTCTCTCCAAAAACAGAGTAAATTTAAGTAGTAGGTTTTGACTTGGAGTGGGTTTGCAACCAAAATTCAAAAATGAGCAGTCAGGGTAGAAAGTTGCCTTAAATCTGTACAACTGAATGACAATAGAATTGTTCACTCTGTGTTTTCCAAACCTTTGATTGCTCTTGACTGCGGTTTTCTCCAGATTTCTTATAGACTTTTTGAATATAGATGTATGGGTAAACTCAATTAAATCTGATACTGGTCACTCAGAGTGGGTATTACGAAGAGAATACCCATAGTTTAGGAGGATAAAGGCAGGCGTTTAAAAAATACCTTCTTAGAGAAGTGTGGAAAATTAAAAACAATGTCAAGAATAAGGGTATATTTGCTCTAATGTGGCTGTGAATCTGGGAGGTATAATACTGAAAATGGAAGATAAGGTGTGAAAAAGTAGGAAGTATGAAGAAAAAGAACATAAAGAAAAGAGCAGAGAACTTTTTCTGCATTTTCGATGCTTATTTTTATTCTCGTTTTCTGACAGTCTTTATTTATATTGTTAGCTCTGGGAAAAAGATCTCAGTAAGTCAGCGTTTACAAATAGAGTCACCCATAGAATATAATTTGTGTGTGTGCATGCTGTGCAAAATTTTAGATGTTTATTTCTGAAAAATGTTGCTTGTTTTAACAGCCTCTTTATAGTTTCAAGGGTGGCGTGTGAAATGGGGATGGAGGCAAAAATGATGCAGTGTCATTCAGTGCCTGTAGATAATCCAAAAGGCACCATTGTTCATATTTTCGCCTGATAAGCAGCAGGGTAAAAATAACCCCGTTTCGAAGTCATGTTGTTACTTGAGAAAGCTTTCAGTGTCTCTAGAGGCACCAAGTTATTCAGAAAAGGGAAGCAAAAAAACCAAACCCAACCTCAGTTCCTGTAAGAAGGATTGAGGATAGGAAACGTCCTTCTTCATGGCAAGAGCGACACCCTGCAAAATGTCTCCTTGGGCCATGGAGGACACGTTTTATCCCTCCATCCCTTCCTCAAGGTCTCATGTAGAAACACTGGACACTTAGAAAAAATTTGAAAATAAACTTTTATTTGAATTCTTTCATCTGAGATCAAAATGGGGGAAGAATCTATAGCGGTGTTTAAAATGATATTATTATTCCTAAAGTCTAAGTTTTCTAAATTCCGCCTATGATGTTAAGTATTTCAGGTGAAATTTCCTTATCTCAAAGGTTATTGTATTTAGTAATAACATTTAATTTGGGAAACTGATAGGGAGAAATCCAGTTTGTTCTTGCCTTCATCTTGTAGTCTTCTCTGGATGTCTGCCCGTGGCCATCGAAGGCAACAAGAAGCTGAGCTGGATAAATGTCTCTTGTTATCCAGTGAGGATCCTTATTTTTTTATGGCAAAAGTTAACCTGACAGTGTCAAAAATTGCAACTTATCAGATGCAATATTCTATAGGTGGTGTGGTTTCTGTTCTTTTTTTATTCTGCTAAGTTAGCACCTGTTTTTATTTCACTCTTTAATACAAATGCAGCACATTGAGATTACAGAGTATTATGACTTTAGAACTTCTTGATTTTTATTTACTGAATTAATACTAGTTTAAATTAAATCAGTATGCATTTTAATTTGCATTTAATAAGCAAGGGGCCTTTATGTTACAGTCTGTGAAGCTCCCACAACATAAATTAGCAAATAATTCTGTTCAATTATATGTTGTAGTTTTCTCATGGCAGTCTTACCCCGAGAGCTTGTAATTTTGAGTATATATTTTTAACTTCATAATCTGTATTGTGAATACATTTCGATCTGGCAGGCAGGGCTGTATGGTTAAAAGCACTGAATCAAAAAAAACCAAACAACCACCAAATCCTTAGTTCAGAGAGGTGCCATTTCTAGTGTAAACCCAGATGTTGTAGATAAGTTTGTTTAAAAATCAAGTTATATTAGTTCTGTTTACTGTGTTTTGGCTAGGATTTGCACTTAAGAGGAGGGGTCTGTGCTTTTAAAAAGGAAAGACTGATATTTTATAAGACTGATAATATTGTTTTAAATAGTTTCAAATTTTCAAATAGAATTTTCACTGTTTTTGTCCAACAGGGTGTGTTATTCAGCAGTTTATAATAGCCTTGACTTCTCTGCATAATACAGAAATTTAAGTTAGTAATAGAAACAAGATTAAAGACAGTGAACAGATCACTTAATAGAACAAATGGGTTCCTTATTAATTGGTAAGCTTAAGCTAGAGAAGTATTGTACATGTAAACTGGGAAAGTGGAAGGCTGTTTGCATAAATATTTTTCCCTTAAAGCATGTCATTAATGGACTTTAGCAAATCAGACCAAGGCTCTGTATTGAGCAGCTTCATCATCCATGTAGTCCTGAAGTGAATGTCATCAGAAATCACTGATCTTAAACGGTTATCGGCTCAATATGATAAAATGACTGCATTTTTATTTACACAATAACCTCAAATCCTCATATTAAAAAGTGGCAAATTTTTTTGCCCTTTGCTGTTCTAAGTGTGTCACATGTAACAATTATTCATCGTTCCATAATGGATCATTTTTATCAGAGTCCTGTGTCTCTTCTGTATATATAGAATAAATATTTATGTTTTCTCATTTTTCTGAACTAGAAGATACTGATAGAATAGGTTTGAAGTGTCAACTATAATTCATTGCCTGCAAAGAAAAGCTTTATACTGATACTGTGTGAAAGGAAAAGAATATCTAAATCATTTCAGCAGCAAGCTTATAACCAAGATAATATCAGCATTTTCCTTCTTGAAAATATATCTGCCATAAATTAAAGGAGGTCTTCAGTATTTTATTAAAATGCTCCTGACAAGTTTAACCCCATCTTCAACAGGAACGTATGTATGAATACGAAAACCTTTTCTTGAAAAAGGAAAGTGAAGGTCAAGTGAAAGTCAAAACAAGCTGCTGGTAAACTTCAGAATAATTCTGCAGGCATTTTGTTTAGAGCACATTAACAAACTATGGCGCTTATTTAGTATCAATCTAAAGGTACATATTTTATTGTTATAGAAGCTTAAGATGTATGTAGCACTTTACTGGTTTGCACAATAGTAATACAGTTCACAAAAAAACCCACAAAATACTATACTGAGTATATTTGAATTAACTCTAAATTTAGTTAAAATAGCCTTATCAATAAGCGTAATAGAGGAGAGCTGCATATCACAGTATATAGTTACCTTTAAATATATGCATAGCAAAGTAATTGGGATAACAAGAATATAATTAGAATTCAAAATATGTTTGTAATGCAGCATTTTATACACAAATGCTATGGTTCATTTTGTTGTCACGTTCTCAGCTGTGCTTCCAGTTTCTTTAACAAGAAAATGCAGAAAATGGTTGGTACCATTTATAATGAAGTAATAGCAGAAGAGAAAAGTTGAATGTGATGAAACCCCACACCTGTTTTGCAGAATTCATAGCTGTCCCATTTTTTTTTAAATGGTTTGATTTGAAGTACTTTAAAGGGTGAAATGCCACATTTCTTGGACAAAGGCAGAAATGTACCCACTTTCTATTCCAGGGCAAGAGGTTGAATTTCATTCTTTCTTTGTGATTTCTCCCTAATTCCAGCTCCAGCTGGAGACCCCGTGTCTTCTGTGTAAGGTGCTCCCCAAGGCACTTGGTCAGGAGAGACACTTCTTTTCTGCATCCAGTCTCATCCACAAAAGACACCAAAATGTCTGTCACAGTCTGGAACAGCTTTCTTTTGCAAATAAGCAGAAAGATGAAATGAAGTCTTGGGTGTTTCTGGTGTATATGAGAATTTTACTTTGAACCTCAAGTAGGTTTTTTTCCTGCAATAAATTTAACTGTAATCACTCATTAGTATGAAATCACACTGATGCTGAAACAAGCTGGAAGATTTTCTAAGATCATGAACTTAATAGGAAACTTCTGTAAATATAACTTTATGAATATACCCAACATTTCAGTTGAGAAACTTGATAATTGCTTTCTTTAAAAAATCATGTACTAAAAAACAACGTGAGAGGGAATCCTTCCTTTCCATGACAAAAGCACAGCAGCAGTCCTCGCTTTTGGAAGCAATTAGTATGTTAGGAAGGTCGTTATTGTAAAGCTATGCATTTGTCCCCGCTGGTGACATAAATAAGGCAAGTGATCTTACGGTATTTGGTGTTGTCAAATTGCATTAGCATCTTAGGCATGATAAGAATGTCATTAATGTGAAACAAAAATTAATTACTGTGATAAGGCAATAAAACCTGTTTAATTCTGCATGATCAGTCTTGAAAGAAACTTGCCATTTCAATTTTAAATTCCTTCTGTAAATATTTCCAGTTTCCTGCAGACTCTGAATCTTTACCTGATGTGATTATTTGCGGGCAGGGGTGGAATTTGGTCTCGGATGGGTGTTCTGTAGGAACAAAGTGCAGAGGGTGACTCCGTTTGCCTGCCATCTGTCCTTCCCGTCATGGTGTATGAGGGGATTGTTGCAGTATCCCCTCCTAAAATCAATGTGGAAGATAAGGGTGGTGGGTTATGTCCTGCTGCTGCCCACCGAATGCATCTCGTGTGAGCAAATGAAATCCAGGAAAGATGAATCTGAGTCACGGTCACTGAAATTAGCGGCAGTTCTGTATCAAACCGCACAGAAACGCATAGTTTGGCTTTGCTCATCAGGTTTTTAGGCATCTTTTTTTTTTTGAAGATTATGTTGTTTATGTATGCTGAATTTTGGTCAGCAAGAGGTCTCAAAATGACACAATATTTCAACCCAGACAGACACCAACATGCAGGATGAGAACCTCCTTTACCTGGTAGATTCCTCTGCTTGTCAGAGAGAAGCAAAGGCATTTATTGCATTTGTATCTCTCAATTCTACACACTCAGTTCATAAGTTAAGAGCTTAGAATTCACAACAGCCCCATCCCTGGAGATGTTCAAGGCCAGGCTAGGTGGGGCTTTGAGCAACCTGGTCTGGTGAGCTTCAACAAGGCCAAGTGCCAGGTCCTGCGCTTGGGCCACAATAACCCCACGCACGCCTACAGTCTTGGGGAAGTTTGTCTGGAGCTGCCTGGAGGAAAAAGACCTGAGGGTTCTTATTGACAAGCAGCTGAATATGAGCCAGCAGGGTGCCCAGTTGGCCAAGAAAGCCAACAGCATCCTGGCTTGGATTAGATAGAAATAGTGTGACCAGCAGAAGTCGGGAGGTGGTTGTCCCCTATACTCAGCACTGGTGAGGCCACACCTGGAGTGTTGTGTGTGGAGTGTTGTGTCCAGTTCTGGGCACCTCAATACAAGAAGGATGTCGAGGTGCTGGAGCGGGAGCAGAGGAGGCAACAAAGCTGGTGAAATCGTATAAAAAGCGGTTGAAGGAGCTGGGGCTGTTTAGTCTGAAGAAGAGGAGGCTGAGGGGAGACCTCCTCACTCTCTACAACTTCTTGAAAGGACACCGTAGAGAGGTTGGTGCTTGTCTCTTCTCGTAGGTCATTAGTGAGAGAATGAGAGGAAATGGCTTCAAGCTCCAACAGGGTAGGTTTGGACTAAACATTAGGAAAGTGTTTCACAGAAAGAGTGGTTGGGCATTGGAATTCAAGTCACATTGCTCTTTTCATGATAGCTTCCCAGCCAGCTGTAAATGTGGGACTTAGAAATTTCAGCAAACACAATTTTGTGTTTGAAAGTGGTATTTCAGTGGAGACAGGAGGAACATACCTAGGGGGTTCTTAGACAATGTATGCTTGAGCGTCTCTCAGAGTATGAAAAAAGTTGTTAACTGCAGGATATCTACTGCTGGATTTTGCAGGGCTTGATAGATTCATAAGCTTAGATTCATAAGCGTTAATGTGGAAAGCAGGAGAATGATGCACAAACCAAGCTATTGAGGAGATCTGGCCTTTCATATCTTTAGACAGGCATGACATTTTGTTGTCAATTGACCCTTCTTATCTGGATATGAAATCATGTGCCCTGAGGAAAGGAAATGCAATTATACATTTAACATTTTTGTATTAGTGAGGAATATGCATCTGGCATGGTGAAAGCAGGATGGTTTTATCTGCAAAAGTTAGTTACAAAAATTATCTCAGTTGATATAAATATGATTACAACCTGCTGTATTCCTCAGAAGATCTGTAACACTTGAGACAAAAGCTGCTATTATCACTGTTAGAATCTTAATATTTTTTCAGAGTCATGAAACATTAATGTGATGGGAGTTGGAGCTCTAAAATATTTAAAAGTTTGGCTTATGAAAGTGATGATATAAATCTGTCATTGTGTTCAGAAAGGAATTAGGGGGAGGGCTGACCTAACAGGTGACCAGCAAATAGACCAGTACAATGTGACTTGAGGTCTGCATTCCTCCTCATCACAACCCCACTAAAATTTTTCAGGTTTTGACAGTTCCTTTGAGATGAAAAGACCAGAAGCTTAACTTTCCAGGAAGAGAAGAAAAATAAAATAAAATACTGGGAGGAATAGTGACTGGATGCTACTAAGCAAGGATTAGTAATTTAGTCATGGCCTGATTCTCCATCCCAAGAAGAGAAGGACTGAAATCCGGCAACTGATGTTATTGGCGATGGAATAGACAGGTGGATTCTCATTTAAGACAAACAAAAAAGCCAAACACCTAGTCAGTTGGAAAATTAACTTCTGTGTTATATCCTTTTAACTAAAATGTTTAATTTTAGGCTTCCAGTCATTCTTGGTGAGGTGGATAAAGTGTGTTGCTTGACAGAATAGACCTGAGGGTAAATATAATTTCACGTACTCCCTGTCAGAAAATAGGACTCCTGGCTCAAAGGAGAATGAGTTGAAAATAGCATTTATCAGTGAAATATTCAATGCCTATGTCAACCATTACGAAATAGACAGCACCGGTGGTGGTTTTCTGGTTGGAACACATTGCTGTAGTTGCCAAACACGTTTCTAATTTTTCAGAGAAAGAAACTGGCACCTGTTTCAGTTTTCCCTCTTGGATTCCTTTAATTGTCAGATTAGAGGAAAAACTATGATTCAGAATTTAAAAAAAAAAAACAACAAAATAAACAACTGCCACCTATTTCCTTTCTAGGAAAATCTCCTCAGTCTCTCCACCTTGAACATATCTATAAGTGGTAAACTGTTACTTCTGCCTTATCCTAAGAGAAGAGACTCTTTTAAGGAAGTAGAAAGACAACAGCAACAAAGAAAGAAGAGCTTTTGACTAAAGGAAAGGAAATCAAGGATATTTAAAGTGTTATCCTAAGGATCTTCAGAAACTTTGCTGGTTAAAAAGATGAGAATTTTGTGAAGTAGACTGAAAGCTGGAATGCAACAACCCTGAAGATGGTGAAAGGAGGCGGTATCTGTGTGTGTGGATATTAGTATGGGTAGGATGAATCATAGAGTCATAGAACGGTTCACTTGGAAAGGACCTTAAAGACCATCCAGTTCCAACCCCCTGTCCTGGGCAGGGACACCT
>BJBW01007629.1:59729-110529 GCA_004320125.1 Scolopax mira
CCATGGGTTTCAACTGAAGAAAAGCAGGTTTAGATTGGAGATAAGGACTAAGTTCTTTCCAATGAGGGTGGTCGAGCACTAGAAGAGGTTGCCCAGGGAGGTGGTTGAGGCCCCTTCCCTGGAGACATTCAAGGTGAGGCTTGACAAGGCCCTGGGCAACCTGGTCCCCCAAGTTGGGGGGGGTCAGACTGGGGTCAGACTGGATGGCCTTTGGAGGTCCCTTCCAGGTGATTCAATTATTATTATTTATCAAAATGAACAGCAAAATCTTGAAAGGAGCTAGAGACTGTTCTATACCTAGATATTAAAAGGCATCATTTTGGGGGTTTGAGTGGACAACAGATGTAGTAGCTCTCAAAATTCTACACGTTTTCTTTTTCTGAGAACTTAGCTGCTGAAAGATTTCCTTGACTTTAAATGAATTGATAATTCTTCTGCCCACTTCAAGTCACAAATCATTAGTGCCAGTAACTGTCACTGACAAGAATACTGACAGACAAAGGGAAGCATCAGTTAACATAGGAAGAGTAAGATCCTTGATTTCTTGTCTACTAAAATGCACAGCATTTTCTGTTTTTTTCTTCATAGTCTTCATGGACTTAATAATCATATTTTAAAATTACTTTGGCAGATGTGGTACTATAGTTATGTGTTTGTATCTAAATTTAAATGCTGATTTAAATGGCAGTGATACAGACTTCTGTAGTTCTCAATGTGATGCATTTTCTAAGGTACATCTAGATGAGAGGAAGCAGGCAAAATGAGTTGTATCAAAGACTAGGCAGTATTTACCACAGGAGAACATGAGCCTAATTTTTTTACATAACTTTTTTTTTTTTACTATCTGCTTTGTTTTGTGAGTAAAGGAGACATATGATGATTATCGTAAATCAACAGTAAACAGAAAAAAAAAAATCAAATTTTTACCAGTTGTTAACTTTTAGAATCGTGATAATCAATTTTTACACAAAAAGGATTATTAAGCATTGGAACAGGCTGCCCAGGGCGGTGGTTGAGTCGCCATCCCTGAAGGTATTTAAAAGACAGGTTGCCATAGAGCTTCAAGACATGGTTTAGTGATGGTTTTTGTGTCAGTGCTGGGTTGATGGTTGGACTCGATGATCTGAAAGGTCCCTTCCAACATGGGCAATTCTATGATTCTAAATGCCATGCTTGATCTGGGGGCTGTTGAATGTTGAAATTCAGCATTACATTCCGGAGAAGCCTTGTTCTACAGTGTATTTCATACATATCTCCAGTAAATACTACTGTTTGGTTATGAGATAGATGAGGTGAATGTTACCGGTGCATGTGTACATGTTTGCAAGTGGTGGCCCTTAATGGTTGTGAAGACTATTATGTCTTGGAAGTGCTGTGATATAACATGATCGGAGACAAAAAATCTTCTGAGTGAGTAGTCTTCTGAGGAATGGGGTTTAGTGAGCTTCAAAAGGAGCTTCAACAAATTATATTAAGTGGCATCAGTGTTTTAAGGAAAAAGTAGATGAATAATGATTTATAGTGTGAGTTCTGTAATGAGCTCTTCTACCATAAATATGCAAAACACTAATTAGTTATAGCCAAATTTCCCTAGCTTTGGGAATCTTTTAGAATATAGCTTTTCAGTAATTGAATCACATCAAAGCATTCTTTTCTCTCGCTCTCCTAACAAAGTTATGTGTGATTTGTTGGAGGGCGGGCAGAGGTAGGAACCAAGCTGTTGACAAACTGAAGGATGACTTTGATGTAGAATAGTGAAACAGTCACTTCTCCATTTATCAGAAGGAAATGCTCCATGAAACTGTAAGGAGCCCTGTTTGTGGTGCCTGTCTGCACTGAGGTGAGGTCTGTCAATTAATTTGATTGTAAGTTTCTGAAAAGCAACTAATTTTATTTTATTTTTTTTTACAAAGTGTATAAATATTGTTAAAGAGAAAATTTTGGAAGGATATCAGAGTGCATTTGGCGGCAGATGCTGCTTTTACAGGGCAGGTTTGTGGAAAGTAGATGACAGTATTACCTTAAATGGTTGGACATTGCATTATTTCCAGTCGAAAGACTTTCATCAGATTCTGACTTAAAAATATTACAGGGGAGCAACATTGCTAACATGACAAATTACCAAAATATCCCTCAGTGTACCCACTGAATTAAATAACATTTTGTTTTAAAACCTCACTTGGAAAAGCAACGATGAGCAGAGGTTGAAGAGAATTCATTCTGCTGTTAAACCTCATGGATTCTTTTTTTAATTTAGAAGCTGATGAGCTTGAAACTATTGAAACCGATTACAATTTTGAGTCAAAATTGGCTATGTATTTATTACCAAAACACCGTTGATGCTTCAAAGACAGCTGAGTTATCTCTTATATGAAACAGAACTGTTCAGGCATCATTACAAAGTCAAAACAGTAAGTGCTATCCTCAAATACAGAAATAAAGTCAAAATATAAAACCAAATAGATCTACAAATTGTCCTTTGCCATCAAACCAACTGAATTCCAACTTCTAAAGCCATAGATTTCTGGTCTTGTTTGATTACAGAGCCATAGCCAAATGTTTGGGTTATATTGTTATATTAAAAGTATGAGTATACAGCTTGGATGGGAGTGATTTTGACTTCTGGAAAGGGCTGTGGTGCTCTAGTTAATTTAGATTAAATGAATGATAATGGTAGGGAAGGTGTTGGTCTTCCATGAGGATTGCTGTTAGCATGAAGATGTGGATCTTATCCCAGCCTAGAATGTTTCTGGGGGATTTTATTTAATGGATGTTGAAATCATTGAAATGTTTGTCTAGTTACAGTTCTGAATTTAAATGTCAGTGTGTGCTTTGGGGGACCTACTGAAAGGAATTGTGGGGTTTTTTGAAAAGCAAAAATCTCTTTCATCTCTGATTACTTCACCAGTAGCACAAGTTCTATTTGCTGTCATAGTTTAACCTCCTTCTACCTCTACAATTTTGTCCATTTTTATCAGTTTTGTTTGCAACGTCATGGATTCTGACTAAATGTAGGCATTCAGTATTATAAGAAATATAAAGCCATTTTTACAGCATTTGCCTATATCACATTTTGGAAAATAGGTGGCTAAAATAAAGGGCTTTGCTGTGTTGCTCAGATGCCTTTGTCATCGTATTAATTCCATTGAAAGATCTACCTTTTATGCCTTGAACCTGAACAGCATTTCATAGGTGTATTCAGGTGAAATGTTCTGATGAAGTATAAAAGAAAGGAGAAAAAAAGCTTTCTGAATTGTTAGCTGTCACATTATAGCGACATTTTCATGAATTCCCAAGTTAATAAATTTATAATACTGCAGTAGACTTTTTTCTAATTAAATATGCATTTTCTTTTGTCATAGGGAAAGAAAAAAAATTGGGTTATGCTTTTTACAGTAATTTAATTAAGCATTTCCTGTAAGTTCATTACAGTATCTATCATGGCTCACTAAAGTTGGTATTCAGTATAGAATGGTAGATTAATTGCCCTTTGTCTTAGATGAAATAAGAATCCTAAATATGCAGAGTCATGAAATTTAATTGTGTTCCTCAATTGCTTATTCAATGCTTTGGAAACCTGAATCAAGAAATACTGAACAAGAGGGCCAAAGGTTGTTAAATGTAGCGAGTAACACAGATTTTGAACTTTACTTAATGAACCGAGTGTTTATTACTATGAAATAAATGCACCATTTAAAGAATTATGGTGGAACTGTAAAACATTAAAACTCTAATTAATTTTGGTCAGAAGCATGCAATGCGTTCATTTTTCCTAAAACATTTTCATTAGGGTCTAGGTTTTCTCTGTTATTGAGATAAATTTATTCCTTTCACACGGTAGTGCTCTCTTTTTCCCCTAAAAACCTGTACTTCAGTGATGTTTGGAGTGATGTCTTTCAGCTGCCTTCAACTGCAGGCAGCATGTCTTGATTGTAGCTTATGGAAGTGATTTTATATCACTCCGTGGTGCCTATTTTTCTATTTGATGTTATTAATCAGTTTGGAAATTTCTTTATTCTTCTTCACAAAAGGCTGTCTGTAGCCAAATTTATTTGTGAAAGCAATGAAAGCATGAAAAAAAAATCTTCAGCTATCATTTAGTAACTACCAAGGTGCATGTATAGCCTAAAAATTGAGCATTTAAAAACTAGCCTTTTTTTTTATTTTTTAATTAAACAGTTCTTAGAAATAAAATTGTTTAAAAGAGCTTTTAATTCCTTATTGTTGGCCCAAGCACCTTTGTTCTTATAGCTATTGCAGGAAGCAGCCATTTTATTTTTCAGTATCAAGAATAGAAACATGAAAAAGTTCTGCTTCTTATAATTTACTAAATGTGTAGTGTAAGATTGGTGGGAGTAGAACCATGAATATTTAACGTCATCTTGATTTGATTAGAATATGCATTTCTAGGCTACGGAATATGACTCTCTAGAAGTATATGAATATATATGAAGTGGAACTTTCTGTTTTTGTAGAATTCTAGGATTCTATAATTTATAAAAATAATGACTGTATTGCCACACAAATGGACAATGCTATTGTGGTTTCCATATGTATGTTTATAGATGTAAGAAGTAAGTATTATAATGGTAATTGTATAATGGGGAGATAAATTTCTCTTGGAAAGGTTTTTAATCAGAACAGTGTCAGACTTAAAGGCTTGAAAACATGTCCTCTCTGAGACTGGGTGGGAATTAAGGAGGCCCTTCCCATGCAGGCAGGGTACGATCCCTTTGCAGTTGCTTTTCATCTATTCCTTAATTCATATTTCAGTTTGTGACGCCTGAACATTTATAGATGCTGTCTAAAGTTCATGAACCTAAAGACTCGAATTGTTCAAGAGGAAGCATTTCCCTCTGCTTTCTTCAAGGAGAACCAGCTGAACTTGTAAAACAATGGTTGGGTTTGAAGCACCACCTGCCCTGAAGAGCATCCCAACTGCGGTGGCAGTCGGCCAAAAGGACCGCTCAGTGGAATGGCTGCCTCCTGAAAGGGAGAGAAAACAGATGGAGGGTTTGAAAATCTGGCATGAAATTCCACTTCTGTGCTAAGCGTTAAATGAAACTTGACTGTAAGGGCTCTTGCGATGGTACATTTATCTGTATAATCAGAATTAGAAACAAGGAAACAGAAAATACAGAGCGCTGGCAAACATTTCAAAAAGACTTAAAGTTCCTGTACCAGTGCAAGTTAAAGGGAAGAGTTTTATGATAAACATGCAGCTGCTTGTGGCTTCTGAAGAGCAGCGGGGGGTATAGAAATAGTTCTCCTGGTCTTGCATTGCCACCTAGAGCAGGACACCACGTACTGCGGCGGGGAGGAGACCACCAACGCTTCCACACCGCTCTCTTTGCTGAACAAAACGGGGTGGAGAGCTGCTTCCAGTTAACTGATGTCATGTTTACTTACATTATAATGCTTAGTTCATTCATAGCCTCCTTTTTTTTTTTTTTTTTTTTTTATGTAGCAGAGATTTCACGGTAGGAACGTGGTGGGCTCTGACAGTAAGAATGAAGGGAGATGCGCGTTAAAAGGTACGACTGTCAGTTTGCCACTGGTCCCAGAGGGGGCATTTTCTTGATGGCTGCTTTAGAATACTCCGGGAAGCAAATGTCAGACTTGTCGAGGCTGTCACTATGAAAATGATCCATGTAGCAAGGGTCTCCTTTCCTTGCGAAACAAACAGCTGCCTTATCACTGCAGAGCTGCAGTGACAGAAAACTGTCATCTATCGCAAGAAATTTATATTTGCTTCTAATATCCATGGGTAAAGAACTGCTCCAGTTGCACTCTGTATTTTTGCAGCACTCTTCATTATAAGGGTTGTCAGCTATACATTTGGGGAAGATCTCATCGGCTTTGGAAGACACATAACTTTTGAATTTTAGTGCTGGATGCTCACCTTTTTGCTGATTTAACCAAGAGACCGATTGAACTCCCAATTTTTTGCCCTGAAACTCCTTTTCCTCCAAATTTGGTCTGTGACGTTAGAAAGGTAGACTTTAATGTACAAGAAGAAAATCTCTCATAGTTTCTGAACTCCCCTTTTCCTGTTACCTTTTTTGAAGAGTATTAACAGTATTTTTACCTCCTTGCAATTGCTGCTTTCCCAGCTGGAATCTGTGAGGCAGGAGATAAAATACCAGCTGCACACCCTCACTCAGCGTTGTAGTCATTTCGGCTCTTTTTGGGTAAAGATACTATGAAAAGTAGTAGTATCTGAATTTGGTCCTTGGGGGTTTTGAGATGGTATTTCTAGATTATGTGATAGCACAGAGAACCCTTTTAGTCCTTCCTCAGTAGAGTAAGGTATTTCTGTGTTTTGCCTTCTTTCTTATTATTCAGATGTTCATTTGCATTGTACTGTAACATGGAGCTGTTTATTAAGTTTAGGATGCGGGTTACAGGGTGCAAAGCACACAACAGCAAGTTTATTTTATGAAGTATAACTTTGCAGTGCAGCTTTATCAATTACAGGTGTGTGTAATGCACAAATCTGTGAACTGGTGTGTTAATGGAGATGTGGTCTGTTCGACATCAAGAGTAGTGTCAGATTCCCTGTAGAGTTAGGAATTGTCTAATTCACTGTCAACTTCAAGATTTCATATCATTAACTAAGGGAATAAAATGGAATTCTCCAACACTTTGTGTGAAATCGGGGGGGGGGGGGGGAAGAGAAAAATGGCACCCAAACCCCTATTTCTGGGTGCTTTTTTTCATGCCAGAATTTGTCTACAGGGGAATATTCTGAAATAATTACTACAAAATTAACTTTCCACATGGGACCTGTTATTCTCTGCTCAGAGCACCGTTTGTAGTTGACCTTAAACATGTTTTCAGAGGGGATGAAGTTATGTGACAGTCTCTCTGAACTGTCAGATCAAATATTTCAGAAATAGGATCTTAAAAGTCAGCTTCTTACCTTTATTTTTTTGGCAGCTAAAGACAGCTAAATATCAAAGTATTCCCATTAACTTCAGCAAAGAAATTGAATGCTTAATATTTTAATAATAATTCACAAGACTTATTTAGGTGGCAGATTGTAGGGTTTCAGTTTTAAAGTCTTGTCCCTGTTCTGTTACTGTGACTCATAAATTCTCTTCTACCAAGCTCAGATTAAGTAGTTTGTAGGAAGAGATGTCCATAGGATATTTGAAGAGCATCCAAAGGACCCTTTTGTCTAATGACTTGTTTCCATCGGGAAAAGGAGGGTGCCTGGGCACAGGATGTAGGAAAAAAGATAAGATGGAAGGTCCATCAGTCCATCAGCATCATCAGGATGCTGAGGAGGTGTCTAGGCATCAGTTGCTTAAGAATTGATATTTCAGTTCAAGGTGTTGGGTTTAACAGCACTTTATGTGTTGTTAAAGCCTTTTGTACTTTTCCTTATCACCATTGGTTTTGTAAGTCTGAAAGAACAACAATTCCAGGCAAGGAAACTTCATTCTTTTCAATATGAAAATAATCTTTGGGCTGTTCAATGCATTTTTTTTTTTAGTGGGAGCAGTAATAGTCATGAGGGTTTCACTTCCCTTGGTTACTCTGGCAAGTCACCAGATGTGTGCTGAGTTTTTTAGGTGAGTGTGTTCAAAATTCACTGTGGAATATTTGAGTCTATGGCTGCTTGTAGTCAGAGAAGATACTGGGAGGAGTTTGATGTGTAACGTCTGCTTGCAAAAACTGCTTTGGCCATTGAACATTTTAACACCAAAATGGCTGTTCTCTCAGGATTTTTAGGACAGAAAGCACTGGATGGTAGAGGCATAGGCAGCTGGAAGCAAAACAAATAACATAAAATAGAGATGTGTGGTATTAATGGATATAATTTGAACTGTGTTTCTGTGAAAGAAACTGGAATTCAGTATTTCATCTGCTGTGTAGCCACTGGTAACAGCAACTTTACACACTGCCATCACGGACTGTTCTTTAGCAGATAACATGAAAAAAGGTTTTCCTTTGCTATCCATCAGAGTTAAAAGCATTGTAGTGATGGTAATGGTAAGTGGTAATTAGTAAAACAAATATATTAAATATGTTTAATCTGCAGTCTCTTTGGCATAATTTCATCATAATTAGGCTATATAGGCTATTTAGCTGAAAATTCAAACATTATTAATGACATTAGAAATTCCAACCAATTCAGTATTCTATGTGCAGTCATGGGGATGCCTTTTGGGCTTTTTTTTTTTTTAAAGAAAAGAAGATAAAATTTTCATAGAAATTTTGCTTTATCAGCAAAATGAAATAATAGCGAGTCTTCACATCTTGGAGTACAGTTAATATGCATGCACTGAATTGTGAGTTCAAATATTTCCCAAGTATATTGGAAGTGATATTGCACTGCTTATAGGAGCTCATTCCTCACAATTTTCTGAAGATTTTCAGTCATTAGTACGTTTGCCAATTCTCAGGCCATTGCTGTTGCTTTTTTTTTTTTTTTCGTAGCAGAAAGATGCCTGGGTGCCAGAATTGGTTGCCGAGTCCCCCATTGATCATTTCTGTGGTCTCTGGTCCCCTGCACCAGTACAGGTTGGGGGCTGACCTGCTGGAGAGCAGCTCTGAGGAGAAAGACCTGGGAGTTCTTGTGAACAACAGAATGACCATGAGCCAGCAATGTGCCCTTGTGGCCAAGAAGGCCAATGGCATCCTGGGGTGCATCAAGAAGAACATGGTCAGCAGGTGGAGGGAGGTCATCCTGCCCCTCTACTCTGCCCTGTTGAGGCCCCATCTGGAGCACTGCGTCCAGTTCTGGGCTCCCCAGATCAAGAAGGACAAGGAACTGCTACAGCGGAGGGCTACAAAGATGATGAGAGGCTTGGAGCATCTCTCTGATGAGGAAAGGCTGAGGGACTTAAGACTTTTTAGTCTTGAGAAGAGAAGACTTAGGGGCGATTTAATCAATGCTTACAAATATTAAAGGGAGGGTGTCAGGAGGATGGGGCTGGTCTTTTCTCAGTGGTGCCCAGTGACAGGACGAGAGGAAACGTGCACAAACTTGAGTATAAGAAGTTCCACCTAAACATGAGGAGAAACTTCTTTCCTGCGAGAGTGGTAGAGCACTGGAACAGGCTGCCCCAGGGAAGTGGTGGAGTCTCCTTCTCTGGAGACATTCAAAACCTGCCTGGACACGTTCCTGTGCAACCTGCTCTGGATAGACCCACTCTGGCAGGGGGGTTGGACTAGATGATGTCCGGAGGTCCCTTCCAACCCCATATGATTCTATGATTCTTCTGTGCTGGGGACCCAAGCCTGATGTCCCTGACTTTCCTTTCTCTCAACTGTTGACTTGTGATGAGTGGTGCTAAAGCAGGCAGGACCCTTCTTCATTCACAAATGTCTATTCATTTCTTCTCCTTTGGGTTTTTGGAATGAGATTCTCTGTATATTGAATTAAAAATTTAATTTTAAGAAGTAAAGGTTCTCTGTGTATTGAATTAAAATGCAGGCAGGAAAACTGGCTGTGCTTTGAATGTGTGGCAAGGAGCGTTCAACGGGTTGCACGTTGCCTTATAAAACAGTTTTCTCAGTCTTCCATAATTTATACTTTGGAGGTCACGATTTTGTGCTGGACACAAAATACATTCCTGTGGAAATGGGCATTATGATGTCACTTCATTTTTTCAGTGAGATCCAGAGGAACTAGTAGTGAATTATGAGCCCAACTCCTAGAGCTGAAGCTGTAGAATATTGTAAGCATGCTGCTGCCTGACATGCTCATGTTTCCTATTTTAGACCTGACTGATCTTCAGATAACATATGGTGGTACAAGTAATTGGAAAATTGGCAGACCTGTCAAGAAAATATGCTAGATGGGACAAAAATACGATGCTGCAGCACATAAAGTGTCTCTGAAGTTAAATTTATTGTCTTTTATCAAATGGTGAAGTAAACGTATCTGGTCTCAAAAATATGAAACATTTTTCAATGGCAGATGCTTTTCAAAAGTAATTTTTAGAACAATGATGAAAGTTCTTGCATTTGAAAGTAATTTAGTGGAAACCTCTGGTCAAGAACAAAGGAAAGGTGTATAATACTGTCTGCTGCAGACGTTTGGATATCTTGTTATCCGTGTGTGGTTTAGTAATTTCTTTATGTAACCATCCAGTAAATTGGTCAGGGAAATATTTACTCATTAAATTATTCTTCTATTATAGATGTAGGTGATTAAATTTGTTTAAATTTTGAGTGCTATTATAATTTCTATTTCAACTCTTGAGCAAAATCAAATGCTTGAATAAATTACTTTTTTTTGCTTATTTTTATGGTTGTCGTTCGGGCAAAAGATGACAAAATACTGTACAGAATTCTATACATATGCATAAGTACAAAAATTGTACTTCTTCAATAACTTGATTAATGTTCAGGTTTTCATTTTCTTTTACAGGAAGACGAAAATGAAGCTGAGGCAGGAAACCCATCTCAGGAGCTGAATTTGGAACAGAAAAAATCAAAAAAATAGGAGATTGCTGTCTTGTTTGAAATATTTGCAAGTTGTGTAACAGTGATTATAGTTTCTCATTGTAAAATTACAAAAAAAGTTCTCAATAAAGTCATTGAAAATTAAATTCATGCCGCACTGGGGAATTAATTAAGTAGCTCCTGGTGATATTCTTGATTGCATTAAAAGCTGAATTATCAGAACTGAGCACCGTACCAATAAAATTCTAAAAGCTTTTTGAACACGGTATAGAAAGCTGATGGGTTATTCATCACTAATAGCATTTACTAAGCAAACAGGTCTTTTTTTTTTTTTTTTAATCTGCAAAGTAATGTTATCCTTAAAGGATAGTTATAACTCTGACCTATTTTGCTACTTCTGAGCAAGAGCTTTGATTCTTAAAAGTTAGATAAATATGTTCTAGTAAATGAGTTATGAAATTTCTTCTGATCAGTGATAAAAGTAAATTCTGCTGAGGACTGGGTTGGAGGCATGAGTGTTTTGGTATGTATAGGATGTTTTCATAAGTAATTAGTTTTATATGTTTGTAATTGGTTCTATGTCACATTATCATTTTCTTCCATGTAAACTTTTCCCATCCTCACCTGATCGTGAATTGTCCTGATTAGGCCATCCTGCCCGTATCCAGTTCCTTCATACCAATCTTTCCATTCTAACAGATTTAAATAACTTCTTGCTGTGTCATTGCACCTTTAAATGAGTAGAGAAAATCTAAAATAAAAACCCCTTCTTCCTATACTCATCATTTTTATTCCTGATTTTTTTCTGCTTTTTAGCCTAATGTCCTGGTTTGAGCGACACAGGATTAATTTCTCTTTCAGTGATTTTACTTTTCAGTGAGGTCTCTTCTAATGCTGGGGGAAAACACATTTTTAGAAGACTCTAGTGTCTGAATTTGTGAAAACAATTTATAGCCAGCTCTGGAGTATGGATTTCAAGGTCCCAGTGTCTTCAAGCTCACCAGGTGCGGGGATGAGGAGGAACAAGACCCGGGCACTTGACCCAATCTACCAACAGGGTTATTTCATGCCATGAACGGCACATTCAGTCTAATTTAGAAAGTTTGCCTCGAAGTGCTCTCTCTCTTATGGTGAATCCTTCAAACAGCTGTGCAGGGCAGTATATGGAAGGGTTAGTACAAGAAACTTAAGTGGAAGTTTATAGCCTGATAGTTTCACAAGTTACAAGGAAGAAACCAAAAATCTTAGTGACTTTGTTTTCGGATCAGAGCAACACGCTCTGAAGTCCCACGAGTTAAGTTTGTCTTGCTCCAGGAGAAATTAATCATCTTCCATTGAAAAAGTTCCACCTCTTTTCCCACTGTTCAGTATTTTTACTGTTACTCTGTATCTTGAGTGTTAAATCAGATTATAAATAGCATTCATCCCCAATTTTATCCCGTCTGTTTAAATTGTAGTTTCAGATATTTTACAAACAACATGCCCGTGCATAAGCAATATCTTTTATAAATTCTTTTCTGGTTCATGAGGTTCAAATGCGTGTGGCTTGTGGAGAAATTTCAATCACAATTACTCTACAGGAGTTTAATAACACTAGATCTCATTTTAACGAATGCAGCTATCATGTAAATTAGCAAATAAAATAAATTCAGCGCTGGTCGGTTTGGTGCAGATCAACCCCTGTAGCCATCTCAGAAAGGAGAGGGAACAGGATTTTGACTTCACTGCAGTGGAAGAGAAAGATTTAAGAAAGCCAGAGGCACAGATTTCCCACCCAGGACCATACGGACCCTTCTCTGGATGGCGGCGTGTGCGATCACAAGGGAGATGAGGACTTTTTTTAACCCAGAAAGCCAAGGTCAGTTCTCAGAGCTTAGCACTCACCAGGATCTGGAGAAAGGGGCAGGGTTGCCATTGGAAAGGGCTGAAAGGCCTCTGAATTTTGAAAGACAGAACAAATAACTTGCAAGAAAAAGTGGGAGAATGAGTTTTCATGCAGAGGGGGGTATGGGCTGGGGTGGGTTATGGCCATGTCTCAGCCTTTCTGCCCACCCCCATCCCCTCTGCTCTCAGTGTTTAAGTTTATCCACCCAAATTTTCCTGTGCAGAAGTAGCAGATAGGATCTAATTTGTGCAAAATAATCTATTTCTAATTTTTCCATGGCAGCAGGTTTGTCCTTTTGCTGTGAGTCTCAGCTCCGTGAGAGCCTGGGACCGTACAGGTGCATGAGATGAGAAAGGTGCTTATTCGCTGTTCAGGTTTGGTATGAAAATACATTGCCTGGCTCCCAAACACCCGAGTGAGAAAAATGGTACAGACGTGGAAAGCTGCAGAGGCTTCCATTTGATGCATAGTGCTGATGAGCCTTGAAAGGAGTATTTCTATATCTTTCCCAAATTCTTCAGATTTAACGTGAGAGTACGTTTACATAGATCACACTTTTTGTTAACTCCTTTTTCAGAAATCCAACATATGTCATCAGAGCTTTACAGTCAGGGTTGATAAATAGAAACCAGTCTCTTGGTTAAACTATTTAATTCAAAATTCAAATACCGAAATGTAGAGATTTTCACTGCAAAATAATAATAATAATCAGCATTGTATCATAATCAGCTGGGTCTGAGATGAAGCGAGACAAATGTCACTGAATCAAAACGCAGCCTGAACTTCATTCCTTCTAGAAAAATGGAGGAGGTTTCTTTAACGAGTTGTGTGTAGATATTTTTACTAAATAAGAGAATTTTAACTGATAAAGATCAAATAGAGACTATAAAAAATAGGTAACTATTTCCTTTATCTTAATTCTGATCTATAAAGACTATAAAAAATAGATTACTGTTTCCTTTATCTTGATTCTGATAAAATTTGCAGCTGAGCTGTTTTGGTTTTTTTTTATATTCTTGAGTTTTCAGGATCCTTAGTATGAATTTCATTTTCATCGTATCTTTTTTTTTCTTCAATGTCCGGAGGTTTTTTTGGCTACAAATCAGTGGGTAAAACAGATGGCTGAAACAGTCCTACGTGACTGTGACGTGATGCTGCTGAGAGTTGCTACTTCGTCAGAACTAAGGTGAAAACCTGATGCAGAATATTGTGGATTTCACTCAAGGTATGTCCATGCTGCCATCAAGCACCAGCCAGCTTGGATACAGAAAGCAGCCAAGGTCCTGTAACAGGGTGAAGCTCAAACTGTACCTGGAGATGCTCAAAGGCTAAATTAGAGATAGGACAGGCAATAGTTTAGACAGCTTTAATTCAGCTGATTACAGACGTTTTTTATGGCGCAGTATGTTCCTTATATGTAAAAATGCCCAGACACCCCTAGGTACACTTGCCTGAACAGTTATAATGTAATTTCTATTTTATTCTCATTCCCTTTATGCAGTCATTTAATACTAAGAGTCACAGGATGCCCTAAAAGTCTAGATGGAGAGCTATTTATTTCCCATTCCACCCTCTCACGCACGGCAGTGGTGGCGCTCCCCAGCTGGGAACTGCAGTTTTCTGGCTTGCACCAGTGACAGCTATTTTAGGGTGGCTTGGGGGATAATTATGTTTTCCATGCTTGAAGAGAAACTGTCATTTTCCTCATATTAAAGCAGATTTACTGCTTTTTGTGCAGTTTATAAGGGATTACTGTTGGGTTTTGTTCACTCCTCCATGTTTGTTCTTTCCCCCCTGTGGAACAGTGGGCCATTGAGGATTTTGTGGACTCCAACATCATGTTTTCTCTTACAGATAGTCACTTCACTGTCAGATAAGAGCAAATTTGTCTATCACTGTAAATTTTGTTCTTAGAAAAGAATTTCTTGTCTTTCTGCTCCCTGTCGGGCTCCTGCACTGCTCCTTCATAGGGAGGGCACCCAGAGGGCAACAAAGCTGATGAAGGGCCTGGAGCATAAATCGTATGAAGAGTGGTTGAAGGAGCTGGGACTGTTTAGTTTGAAGAAGAGGAGGCTGAGGAGAGACCTCCTCACTCTCTACAACTACTTGAAAGGACACTGTAGAGAGCTTGGTGCTGGTCTCTTCTCGCAGGTAACTAGTGACAGAATGAGAGGAAATGTCTTCAAGCTCCAACAGGGTAGGTTTGGACTAACCATTAGGAAAGAATGTTTCACAGACAGAGTGATCGGGCATTGGAATAGGCTGCCCAGGGAGGTGGTTGAGTCCGCATCCCTGGATGTGTTTAAAAGTTGTTTAGTTGTGGTGTTGGGGTATATGGTGTAGGGGAGAACTTTTGTAGAGTAGGGTTGGTGTTTGGACTCGATGATGCCAAGGGTCTTTTCCAACTGAAATGATTCTATGATAACTGGAGGAGCAGGAGTTGTGTCACCCATGGAGTGATGTTTCTGATTTATGAGATTATGGTTTATACTTCATTTCCTTAGTGTATCACCTAATTGTTGTTGCCACGCAAAGGTTCTTATTTTGGATGCTACATCCTCACCTTAAAGAGAGGACTCCAAATGTTTGGCATGAGCCAAAAAAGCAAAGCTATGTTTGACACGTATGCTGTTAATCTTCTCTTTATAGCTCCACGGGCATTGAAACAGTTGTATGTAAAATGCTGTGCAACCGTAAGTGTTCTACACACACCAGATACATCTTGGTATTTTAATCCTAGTATATGTGTAACTTCTTACTGGTTAAAAGGAGAATTTAGAGTATATTTGTTATTGATATATTGAGATTTGTACTGCTGTGCTGGACATTCGGTGTTCATTTATGGTTTTTCTTCTGAACAGCACTAGTCATAGTGCATTATATGCATGAAATTCAACATGCAACAGCTAATCCTAACACAATACTCATTTTCTGCTCATCAGAAAGTATTTTTATACCTTTAAATTAAGAGAATTATTTAAACATGATTACTCCTTTCAGATGCTGCAATATTTGCACAGGCAGAATTTTTAAAGGGGGGAAAAACCCCATGTTGTCAGAGGAGTCTGTCACTTCAGTGCTTCTTTGTGATTGCAGTCCCATAAGCTGTCTCCCTCTTGGTTGGTTGCTCTGCATCACGCTACAGAAACTTAACTCTCCCTGACATTAGACTGGATGGGTTTTACTCTGTGAAAAGCGAAGGTTGATTAGAAACTGGCCCTATTTCACATGACCTAAAGAAAACAATTTTTACATAGCAATGAGTAAAGCGGCTTCTGTCCCCTATCTAAGGCTAGCATGCAAAATCATAGCGGGTAATAAATGTTTCCCCACGGTGAATTCAATGTGGATTCTGCAGCGATGTTATCTGGAGAGGGAAGGAAAATGCTGAAGGCAACAGCATGAAAATGCAAGCAGCTATGGCATAATTCTGATTTGTTTTGGAAGAACTATTAATTTACTTGTTACAAAGCCAAGTAAGAGCAACCCTTTAAAACTGTTGAACCATGAAAGCCATTTCCTTAAGGGTTTTAAATTTGGGAACAGACTCATGAAATTTATAGCTTTGATGAGATATTCTTTGCCTGCAGTCAGAATGAGAGCCAGATCATTGGTTTCCCAGCATGACACCTATGTATTCTTGTGTGCACTAGATATCATTAGCCTCATAATAACACAGCTATCTTCACATTAACGTCTGAAAAGTTCAGTTTTGATGCTTGGTTTAAGTCTCTCGTTTATACCTACAGCATACTAAACAGCTGAATAAAAATAAAAGCTATACCATACCTATATTGTGCTATCGTTCTGCACTTTAACCAAAAATACGGTCATTTTATGCCTGATCAAATTTTTATTAATTTTTTTTCCTTGCCAAGTCATGTTTTGAAAGAGCTGCAATGATGAACTAACAGCATCCCATGAATTCAGCAGCAGATAATGGTACAGAGAGACCTTTTTTTTTCTCTGATTCATGCAGTAAGGACAGTAATGAACATTGTATTGATCTAATAATTGTGATCTTCAGTACATTATTGGAAGTTTATGTACTATGCCAGCCATCTTAGGGTAGAAGAGACGTGTATCAGAACAAGCCAATAGCACCTCATTCCCTACATTCTTTAAGGCAGCTGGTAGCGTTCTAGCCAGGCACCAGCAATTAGAAATTACACAAAGAAGGAATTACAACTGAAAGCAATTAGTGTTACTGCTCTGCTACATACCTCTACTGGAAAAATAAATTATATTCCTTTGCAGCATAAAGTTGCCACCAGGTTTTACAGTGAATATCTTCCCTTTTGTGCCAAATGAAACTTGCAGAGAGAGATACTAAGAGAATTCCACCATGTGACAGAAATGGTGGGTGGAGTTTGGGAGAAATATTCTCATTCTCATAATGGAGAGAAAAAGTTTGGAGAAGTTTCTGAAAGAAAAGTGGTTTGGCATGAGGTGGTGGTTCTCCAGTGAAGCAGTAACCTCAGGAGCTCCGGTTCAGCAGAGGCCTCTTGACACCTTTCCCTTGGGTCAGGCCAACTGAGACTAAAACCATTGCAAATGTCACCTGGGGAGGTGTTGTTGAAGACAGAAGTGACACATTTACAGGCCTTTGCTGGCTGGCTTATCTTTGTTGATTACCTCATGAGGAGAAGGCTGTATATTCTTTCCCTTCTGGTGAAGCAAGGTAAGTTATGTGGGCACAGGTAATGGAAGCAGTGAATTTGGGGAGAAAAGTGATCTATGGGGTAAGTAAAGTGCCATAGACACTGATGTCAAGAAAGGTGCTATGATAAAAAGCAGGGGAACAATCAAAGCCACCAAGAGTTCATGGGAGTTAACTTGTTCTGGCATGGCAAGCAGCAGAGCCATTCATATGATGGATTATTACACCAGCTGTCTTGTTTGGCCTTACTAAATTATTCTACACCCATGTTTTGTGAAAAACAAGCTGATTTGCTATGACATTGTAAGTATATCACCATTGGCAGAAAGGCTCTAAGGACCTGAGGGTTGTATGTCTTCTCGCAGGCTTCGCCCAGCAAATGGCTGCTTTATCACAATGTTATTAAGAAACCCAGATGTCCTGTCCCCCGTCCTGTCTCGTATGAAAATATCATGTTCATGGGTCATCCTCCCTACCCTAACATACTGTTATAGTTTGAAGAATCCAAAACAATTTCTAGTCTTTTACACAATTATTCCATCACCCCGTGACCCCTACCCACCCAGGGAAGGGGAATTGGGGGGAAAAAAGGAAACCCAAGGGTTGAAATATAATAGATTTGATAGGATAAGACTAAATTATCAACATTAATAATACTAAAGAACCAATATTGATCCTGATTCCAATACAAAATACCCAAGGGCTGTACTCAGCCCATTCCATCAGCAGAAGCTGGTCATTCCTGGCAGGGACAGCCAGTGTGGGACACTGTGAGCCCTGCAGCTTCAGGAAGAAGGGACGGGCTCAGGGGATGGCACCAGGTCAAGGACTTCTCAGGATGGCAGCCATCGTAGAAAAGAAAAAAAACTACCCAGCAAACTTTCTAATTTATATTGAAAGGTATAAAATAACTCTGTTGGCAGCTTGGGTCAAGTGCCCCAAGGTCTTGCTCCTCACCCGCACCTGGTGAGCTCAAAAACGCTGAGACCTTGAAATACTGGTTCCATGATCACTCGGAATAACACTGAGCTGACACTTGTGGGCAACACTTTTCAGCTCCAGTTAACTTAATATTTTTAAGGAACATTGTTTAGGTGAAGCATCGTGACTGATTGAGGAGAGGCTGCATTCTTTCCCTAAATACTTTACATACTCCAGGAAATCAATTATGTCTATAGATTTAGTCAAAAGCCATATATAGCCATAAGTTCTTTTCTTCAGTTCAGTAGAGTGTTAGTGACACTGTTCTGCTTGTGCTTCTGAGCCCAAACCTGCAAAGCCTTTTCTGAGCTGGGCTTCTTTGAAGCAGAAACAAACCTTGATTTGAGTTCTGCTGAATACAAAATGGTTTGCAAGGCTGACCAGTGTCTACACAGAATTAAGATGAAATAATGAATTTTTTCCTCTGATCCCCAATAATATGTGTGTGTGCACATAGAAATGCCTATAAATATGTATGTATGTGACCACTGGCTTGATTTTTACATGACTGTATGCCACCTGAAATACTGCTTTATTGTTAAACTGTATTACAGAGTGATTTAATGTATAGTAGGAGCTGGAATTTTAATTTCCACTTTGAAAAACTTCTTAGTTTTTAGTACCATTGTCTTCAAGGGGACATAGGAGCTTGGCAAAAAGTCCTAGTGTTCAGAGATGGTCAGGTAGTCTTCTAGTAGTGAAAAAACCAAGTATATTTCATGACATCCTAGCCAATGACTAGTCCCATTAAAAAAAAATGTAGAATGTAGTCAAATTACATTTATATCATAAAATGAAGTTGTACTATGATAGAACTCTAATCAAATTACAAATATTTCCATTTGGCAAGAAAAGAAATTTCAGCCTCTTGCTGTTCATCAACTTAACTTTGCTAATTGAAGGAAATGGTTTGTATGTCCTTTATAAGAGATGCAAAGCACATTTGTATTGCCAAATCAACTTTTTCCAAGACTGTTGCAAGGTAGAAAGTAATGGCTGTTGAATGGCTGCAGAAGGAAACTTCTGCATTTAAAGAGCAGTGCTTTTATTTCTTTTCTTGTGTAAAGCTAATTTGACCTGTTGATTCAGCTTCTATTTATAGCAAAGCAGGTGAATAAGAAACCTGACAACATTTTATATTTGTATGCTAATTATCCACAGTAAGCAGAGAGGTCCATATGACTAAGGGCAGATTATACTGTTTTTTTGGCAAACTTATGTATTTTTATTATGCTTGTCCATAGGGACTTGATGGAATAATAGGACCCCTGTAATGAGACCTGACATCAAGTTCTTTGCTGCATATTACAAAAGTCCAGTGTCTTTAGAAGATTCACAGAGTAAGAGACAAAAATGTGAGAATTTATTTGTTTGTTTAGGATGTTGAGGAAACAGTGTGTATGTTTCTTAATGCCATTCTGATCTTTTTAAAGTTCCCATCTAAAAAGTTTCTATTTTGACATTAGACATTTCTTAATTGTGCCAGTCACAACACAAAAGAATTTCCATTCCCATGTGAAAGAATTCAACAGAGACTGATTTTAATAGCATCAAGTATTGTAAAAAAAAAAAAAATTTGATTTCCATACAGTTGCTATTTATCCCAGTAGGAAAGCTCTTATTTCTGAGTTCCCCATGGAACTAGCTCTTGTACTTGCTAATTACTGTACCACTTCCCTGAAGCTTATCTTCACTAAGGTTTAAGTTTCTGGTAGAGAGCTTGACTCTAAAAGAAAGCTCAAATAAAGGACGTTTGCCATTAAAAACTGGTCAATTATAGTCCACGTTCTCATAATGGCTGCTATCCTCTAAATATGTACACATGTACACAGACTGTAATTGCCCCTGAAACTGCAATAGAAAATGCACGTTCTAGTGATGCCTTCTTACTTACTTGGATGTTTGTTTAATGGTGTAACATGAAAAACCACATTAGTGACAAATAAAAAATATGTAGCCAGGTCTTGAATGATGAAAATATATGCTTATCTTTGAATGCACACCAGAGCAATCTATTTTTATGTCAGTAACCTATAACAAATCCAAATGAGGTTCCTATATGCATAAATTAAGCTATGAGATGGATTAATGATTAATTTCTGAAGGGTTCTACATCAGATCATGTAGATATTAATATTAATACATAATATTACTTTAATATTACTTTACATACATCATGGGGATATTATAGTAAATTATATCATATTGGGATTGTGATTGTGCCTTACAGCCCAAGTTCTTTTGTATTGGATACTAGAAAAATCACAGAATTTTTAAATTTTTGATTTATATGGAGACCAGACATGTTAAAAAAATACTCTACATGCAGATGTAGGATAACAGCACGTCCTGGTTTAATTCAACATAGTCAGACATGACTGCTTTACTTCATAGTGTGAATGACTGCTATGGTAAGTAAAAGAAGACTTTGATTAAAAATGTATTTTTTTAGAAAGAGGAAAATAGGGTACAGGTTGCTTTTACAGCAAAAAGAAGAGTTTGATTCCGTGCTGAAGCGGCTGGTAAGTTGGTGTATAAAATGAAAGGATTTAGAAAACTTGCTTTCATAATCTTTCTGTCACCTAAGGACTCTCCTTTCAGTACAGAAATGCTGCATGGAAGGAGCGTGTGGCTACAGCTGCTGAAGAATGCCATGGACGTCCTGAGGAACTACACCACACAGTCACTTCAGCTGTTTGTCTTAAACTTTTAGGTGATCTTTTTGTCATATTTAGATTATACAGAGTGTTACTGCATCAGATCTCAGATTCATCCACAAAATTTTGCCTGCATTACTATGTGTCTTTTACACATAAAGAGAAATGTTTGGGTTGTTTTTTCCTACAACATTTTTAAGTATTTAAATAGGATACATTCAGACTTGTAATTTAAATGCATATAACTCAGACAACGTGAAAGACACCTTCCCAGGAATAGTCTTGATATATTCTCTTTATAGACCTGATTTTTCATCCAGCATTTTGAAGCATTTACTGATTCTGTGGTGTCCTGTTGTGTTCTCCTATGTGGCATAGGATCCCATACAAAGATTTGACAAGGGGAGCATTTCTCCTGGCATATCACTTCCAGGAATTCTGATGAGTTTCTTCTTGGTGCTCATCAGGACTTCTTCATTAACTGGTGGTGGTCAAGCCTCTCTACCACTTTCTTTTGGTCACTAAGGTCCTTTCCTCCCAGAAGATAAAATTATGTGTTACATGTAATTTTGCAGGATCTCAGAACTTGTATTTGCCCAAAGCGGTGCTTACCTTATAAGATGAGATTTTTCTCATTTAGGTTATTCCATTTTCTAAGAATTTCTGCTATATTGTAAAAGGACATTAAAAGTAGAAAATTAGGGAGTTTCTGGGAGTTAGATGCGAGTCCTAGTTGATACCAGCTTTCAGGAGGTGACACTGGGACTGTTTGAAAATGAACTCATAAAACATGCCAGACCTATCCTCTGGGGAAAGGTGCTTTTGATGGAGAGTTTTCTTCAGCTGCTGCAGCATCAGAGCTCTAACTGTATTTTCTCAAAGGTCAGAAGGACCAGTTGATCTGCCCTTAATGACTAATAATAGAAGAAATCTGATGAGCTTCGTATCTGGAATGCTACCACATTAAATAACAGTACATCATGTTTGAATGATTATGAGAATTGTCCTGGTAGGTAAAATAAAATTATTTTCTGTCTATTGTTTAATCTTGGTGATAAATTATTCCTTGCTGAAAAATAAATAAGAATTTTACAACTTAATTCCTCCTATCACTAGAACATTGCCATCATCTTTTTGCATGTTTCACTGATCTTTAAATGACAGAAAATGTTAATGAGTTTAGGGGTTATTTTGAAGGAGAGTTTTTGTACATAGTGGCTATCTTTTGTTTAACAAGTAACACTTTGAAGGCTGGACTTATTCTACCTTGTTCTTTCAGCTCTTTCACTATTAATGTGATCAGAAAGATGGCTAATATGCAATTTCAGGAGCAGCTATAGAAATCTTTTTTCAAGGAGGTTTCATTCTTGGTCTCTGGTCGTCTTGTATACAAAGTGCTGAATTGTGAAGCTATTTTTTGATGTCTGTTGAGCATGGGCACCTTTCAGTGGAGTCACATCAAATCTTTCCTCTGCTGCTGTCATTGCACTGACCTGTGGCAATTTTTTTTCGTCCAGCCTTTGTAATTTTGAAAGATTTTTGCCTGGTGCCGTTTAAATTTATTACATCTTGGTTGTTGCAGTGTTTCAGACTGGCTTTGAAGAACTGATGCTTATGTCTCAAATAGATAAATACTTTAATATATGCCCAAAATAGGCTCATCCTCAGTTATTTGCAGGACTCCCCAGAGTTCCTGGGTTTGGACTTAATTTGCTTTATTCTTGGTAGCCTTCACTGGCCAACATTCATGATACAAAACACTACCATGTGCTGATGGCTATACATAGGTATGGATGAGTTCCTTTTCTTCCCACAGGGACCAAGACCTAAGACATTCACTCATATATGTATTTTGAGGCATGCTGTTAATGCAATTTGTTTCACTCGCCATCTTATTTTTATCCAGTTTGGGGTATGACTGTAGGTACAGATAAATTAAATTCCTCCCTTCGTATATGCAACAAATTGTTCTATTATTCCACAGGCTGTCACCCCAGGCACTATGGGTGTTTAAGCATGTGGCTGGTCTGTCTTACAGGAGTTCCAAGTCACAGGTGTTTGGGACAAGGGGTCATGGCCTCAAGTTGCGCCAGGGGAGGTTTAGATTGAATATTAGGAAACATTTCTTCATGGCGAAGGTTATCGGGCATTGGAATGGGCTGCCCAGGGAAGTGGTTGAGGCACCATCGCTGGAGGTGTTCAAAAGATGGGTTAACATAGTCCTTAGGAATATGGTTTAGTGATTTTTGTCAGGGTTAGGTTGATGGTTGGACTAGATGATCTTTAAAATCCCTTCCAACCTAGACAATTCTATGAATTCTATATTGGGTTTCTTTTGATAATTGCACCCCCACAGTGGCTCCTGGCACCTGAGCGCATGACAAGGACCCAGAGGAAAGGAATTTGGGTGCTGTTTGTAGTGCTTTACCATTTACAGGCTCTGAGCCCTCAGGGGATTTAAATGCTAAGGTTAAATAGGCAGCTAGTTAACTTAATTGCATTTAAAAAGAAAATCATATTAGTTTTTACAGGGCATTGATTTTGCACATCATCTGAATCGTCTGAGGAGTCCAATTGAACTGATGGCTTCCACGGTCTTCCCAGGCTGAAGTCTTTGGAGATAATGTACCTCCAAGTAAGGAGGGCTGTGTCTCCAAGCAGCGGTGACACCAAAGGGTGAAGGATTACTGTGAGGGGCCCTGCCAAGATCGTTTCAACAGCATGAAAACCACTGATAAACACCGTGGGGGGAAAAAAAAACAACAACCAAGCCTCAAAGTCCCCAGTTCAGGGAAGCCTGCTCGTCCAGATAGGCTTGAACAGCTGCCAGTGGGTGAATCAGATGTCACTGGGGTTTGCACTGGAGGAGACAATCTGTTCCAGCAGCACCCGAGCCTGAAAAGAGGGAATGAATCGATGGGAAGAGACTCCGTACAGAAAGTCCTTTTCATTTTACCAGAAAAACCAGTTTTATGCCAAGTTACTCTGGGAAAAGGCTTGTGCCATTTACCTTATTGGAAAGCAATAGCTCCCCTTTATCAGTGGGTACAGTACTCATTTTCATTCCCATCTTTGCATTAAAGAAAGGGATATGGTTTCTTTGAGAATAGCGTTGAATTGGGTTTCATTCTGTGAGGCCGTGCAACTGTTGATAAATAATTCTATTTGCCAACATTTAAATCACTGTTGTTTTCATGATAAAGAGAATTTACATTTACCTTTTTGAATTAGCTGAAATTTTATGGGTTGCAGCTTCCATTCTACCTCTGGGGCACTGTCTGCCCCACTTTAGAAAAATGCCAAATTAAATGAGAGCAAAACAAATTAATCTCAATTTTGTGATTTCAGGCTTTATTCCTCCCCCAGAAAGGCACATGCACCCAGGGCCAGGCACACGCGCTGTCACTCTGAATGTTGGTTTTGGTTATTTGAAGGGCTGCAAATGGCTTGAATTACTTAAAATGGCCGCTGTGGGACCCGGTAAGTTTTTATATTCAGCAGTGGATTTTAACTGTGTTTTCCACCTTGGCTATAACAGTCCATCTTTTCTGTTCAGGTTTGTTTTAGCTGGTTTTCAGGACTCTTAACTGTATTCATTAATTTTCTCCAAAAGTGACCTTTAAATAATGACCACTTTCTCTCAAGCTTTTTGAAAACAAATTTAAGTTACATACAGACAGAAAAGGACTTTGAATAATCTCTCCTGCCCTCCAGTGAAAAGCCATTCCCAGGTTTAAGTTTCTGAGGGGATAGATTATTGCTGAGTGGTAAATTTGTACTTGATATTAACCAAGTAGTGTTCGTAGGGAGGCAGCCAGGGTGGCATCTCGTGGCTCCTGAGGAGACGTGACACAGCTAGAATTTATTGGCTTATTGCAGTGCTCTCTTGTCCATTCCCATTACTTACCTTTCTAAATAAATTTATTAGCCTGCTTACTAATCAGGGAAATTGCTATTAGGGCAGAAATGAATGGTACGTAGAAGAAAGGAAAGCTTAACTTAGATTTAGAATGTATCCTTCTAGATCTTTGCAAAATAGGTTTGTCTCACAGTGTGATCACTTTTGTGCTATCTTCGTATATTGCCACTCTTAGTAATTGTGCTGCCTTCCATGCAGCACTTCTCACATGTGTCACAAGTGTCCCCTGTGCTAACTTTTCCATGCATATTTTGCTGATATAAGCCATAAATATTTCCAGAGCTGTAAGTTTTTAAAAAATCAATATATGACATGTATGCAGTTTTCATAATATATAAAGGCTGTGGTCTGAAATAGCCATTTGGAAGTCCTGGAAAACTAATCACCATAGTATTTATTACAGAACTGTCTCATTTATCAACGTTATTATCATTGTTATTGATATTGCTATAGGCATCCTATTATTGTAGACTTGTGCTTATTAGATGGGAATCTGTTTCATATGTGAAAGATAAGTTTCTACAGGTTTTTTACTGCCAAGCGTGTGAAACTGAGATGCATCCAGACTTGGCTGCACAGAGTTGTTCCTGTGTCCTCCCAAACAATTTTTTTTAACCACAAGCTGTACTTTTTCCTTTGGCCAGGAGCAGAAGAGCCCTTGTGTGGCGTTGAATCGTGGCTACCTTCTGTTGCCCTGGACGTGAAGGGTGGGACTTCGGCACCAAATTGATGAGCGCAGAAATCTGGCTGCTCTCTAGCCTCCAGGTACAAATGCATAAAGCAGCAGAAAGCATATGCTCCTTGTGGCCTCCAGCCCTGAATTGTCTGAAACACACGGGTGATGTACTGGAGATGGTGTCAAAACAGAGCCAGAGCAGTAATTGCATGCTGTTTCTGGTTGCAGGCCTTTGGTGTCATGCTCGTGACTCCAAATGCTGCCATGAAAAATTGAATCTCACTTGGAGTTGCATCTTCTCTGTGCCATCCTGTTTTAGGTGGCTGTGAGGCCACCTGATTGAGTTTGGTGAGTTAGGAGTTTGGAACCTCTGGCTGGAGATAGTGGGCATGTTAAAAATCATAGAATGGTCATCTAGTTCCAATCCCCCCTGCCCTTGGCAGGGACATCTCCCACCAGACCTGGTTCTTCAAAGCCCCATCCAGCCTGGCCTTGAACCCTTCCAGGGATGGGGCAGCCACAGCCTCTCTGGGCAACCTGGGCCCAACCTCGTGTCTCACCACCCCCACAGCAAGGAATTTCTTCCTAATATCTAATCTAAAACTCCCTTCTTTCACTTTAAAACTGTTACCCCTCATCCTATCACCCCACTCCCTGATCAAGAGTCCCTCCCCATCTCTCCTGTAGTCCCCCTTAGGTACTAGAAGTTGATGTAAAGTCTCCCCAGAGTCTTCCCCTCTCCAGGCTGAACAACCACAGCTCTCTCAGCCTGTTTTCATAGGGCTTCAGCCCTCAAATCATCTTCATGGCCCATCTCTGGCCCCACTCCAACAAGTCTATGTCCTTCCTGTGGTGAGGACTCCAGAGCTGGACACAGTACTCCACGTGGGGTCTCACCAGGGCAGAGTAGAGGGGCAGAATCGCCTCTCTTGACCTTCTGGCCATGCTTCTTTTGATGCAGCCCAGGATGCCTTTGACTTTCTGGGCTGCCAGTGCACATTGACAGCTCATGCCCAGCTTCTCATCAATCATGAGCATTGCTGGCTCATGTTGAGCTTCTCATATCCACCAAAATGCATATTCTTTTATTCACTCAGCTTTTTGTTTGGGTTTTTTTTGCTTTGGTCTGGTTTTAATTTTGTTAAAAGCAAGCTGCTAGTGACTATATTGGAGTTCAGAACTGAATAGTCGTTAATTTTATGCCTCCAGATAGGCTTCATGGTTCTGACATGGCTTCACAGTACAGATACTGGTAGATGCCCATTGCCCAGGCCTAAAGGGGGATTCTACCCCAGCTGTCTCAGTGGGTTCCATGTGCTCTGTCTCTTACCACCTTGGCGCCCAATGCACTGAGCAATACAGAGCTCTGCCACCTCTAGCTCTGCTTGGCTGGATAACCTTCATCATTACGATAACAATTGTAATGTGGATTTTCTTGTTCCCCTGGGGGTGTAACCAGCCTGATTGCCAGCCCTACAAGTTTCACCTGTTTCACATTACTTATGAATAAGAGAATTCTCACCTACCCAAGGTAAGTGCTGATGTTTTTGTGACTTTTTCTACATGGCAATGCATTCAGCTGTTGGCAGCGTTGACCAAACATGGTTTTTCTTTTCATAAAAGGGTGAAATTGGGTAATCTGTTGTACTTTCTCAATTAGTTGTAATGAGAGACATTTGACTACCATTATTGGAAAGCTAATACAATTATTGGATGCTGTATTGGGCAATTCATAATGATTTGAAGCTGCTGGCAACATTTAATGAGATTTCCTGTTTTGCTTTCATTCATTCAAGTATGTCCTTTAGCAGTCAGATTGGTAAAGTTTGAGATATTTTGTCATGAAAGAGTTTCTTAAATGCAAAATTCTCATATAGTGGGGACTCTTCATATCCCAAATCTTATCTGAACCTGAATACTATGGAGAACATTTATTGGCTTCTTTTTGCCATTTTTTTTCCATGAGAAAGTTTGTTTCTGTCATAAATGATAAGAAAAGTAGATTTTTCCTGGTATCATATTGCCACTTCATCTGCGAATGCATTGTGAAAGAAAAAAAATAGGGCTTTTTTGGAGGGTTCAAATACTCATATTGTTTTTCTCGAGTAGAAAAAAGAAGAAAATTAAACAAAGCAAGAAAAACAAGAAAACAAGACCAAACAATACTTTTTGTATGCACTTTTATTTTTAGATTCTAAATACAACTTGTAACTATACAAGACAGACTTCAAGACTGCCTTTAAATATAACAGTAACCCAACAAAAATATATTTATCCTTCCCTATGAGAAAAATAAAGAATAAAAGTTGTCTGTAGTTTTAAGTAAGCTGTATCTTTTAGTATAACTTTGAAGTAATTATTTTTATGTTGTATAATATGACCCAAATATTGTATTTTTGTCAGCATGTCTAATAGGTTGTTCAATACCCTTGTTCTATACAGGTCATTGAGCCCATTCATGTTCAATGATATACAGTATGAATGTTCATGGGTAGTTTGATACATCTTTAATAGAAGGTGAAGGAAATGGCACAAGTTTATTTTTTGACCTTCTAGAAGTGCGTTTCCAGCCAAAGTGAATTGCACTTCTAGCCTCATCGATGAAAAAAGAAATTCTGGAGCAGAAAATGCTTAATTACTGCAGATAAACCTCAGAGAGCTGGCCAGTCGTTTCCTGTGATTACCATTATAAAGCAAATTAAAGGAACATTTGTTTTAGATAAATTATTGTACAAAGTGAAAGGTCATCACATGCATTTTCCTCTCACTTCTGAGTTTTTGGATTAGTTTATGCTGCTTTGATGACCTCGTCTCTGCCCTCAGTTCAAAATGCTCTGTATAAGTAGTTTTGCTCAGGGCCCTTAGCTTGAGACTACATGAAAGAACTCTGAATACTTGATCATAAGTAATATATAATAACAATTGATGCCAACAGATGTTAAAAAAATTAAAAGTGGACAATTTGCTTCTTAGAAAGTAATAATTTAATATGTGAAATCATGATGAGAATTAATATGAAGATGAAAAGTCTGTTCAGTCAATAAAATGCATATCATATTGAACAGAATAATATGAAAAGAACCCTGAAAGCCTAGTTCAAGATGACCATTAACTTTATTAATGCAGATTGAAAATGATTTGTGGTCATTATGTCCCATTTTATAATACCAAGTTGTTCAAAACCAAATTCATGAGACCCAGGACAAGCAGTTCAGACAGGATCCTGGATAATGTGGTGGAGTCCCAGCACAGAGCTGGTAGAAGGTAGTGGTGGTTACCTGGAGGGCTTGTCCTCTCTGACTTGTCTCTGAACCGATGAGTGAAATAAGTAATTGGAGCAGCTTGATAGAGTGTGACTGTGAATTGAACAAACTGGGATAAGTGTCCACCTCTCCATGGTGATGGAGGAAAATGAATCTGACCTTGTGCAATGAAAGGGAAGAGGGGCAGGTTCTTCTTCTGCCCTTGTTCTGGTAGATCACTGGGATGGGTCTTCTTGCTCTGAAAACTGCAGGCAGAGGAGTGTGACAAGTGTGCAATGATGTATTAATAAGAGATTTGTAGTGTTTTGTATCAAAGTGTATACACAGCATAAAGGAGTTTAAAACTCGGTGGAGGTACAACATCACATACTCTGAAATACCACACGTAGTGCTCACATGGTGGAGTCTGGTAGAATGATACGGTGGGAAGAAACACAGAACATAAGTCTGTATTTAAGTGTCTTTTCACACAGTGTTTCTTAGTATAAAGTCCTGTGAAAGAGAAGTTTTTTTCCCACTTGACGACGCCCAGTGTTCCTTCCTAACACACAGGTTGATGGATGGGAGATGACAGAAATGCTTATAACGTGCATATTACAAATTAAAAGCTCAAAAAGTCTGTGGAATGGGTTAACAGTCCTTCTCAGCATATGAATGTTGACAGGCCTGACAATTAGATTTTCTTCTTTCAGCTGAGGCAGCCTGCATTGCATGTGCCTCCTAGAAAAACAGCAGTCTAGAAAAGAAAGATTAAAATTTTTCTTTGCAGGTAACAAGGTAGAGTAAGAAGGTCCATAAAATTAAGTACCTTCGCCGCAACCTGTAACAAACCCCATGCAGCCCCAGGACGTGTTCATTGCAGAAGCAGGACCTTTGTTCTCAGCTTGAGTTCAAAGGTCTGGTGGTAGGTTCTAAGCACCAATCTCCATTACTGCTCTCTATGACCGTGACACCAGTTGTCTTACTTTATTTAAGATGCCAATAGGAATGGCAGACTCTCACCACAGCTGGCTTCTGGGCTTAGTTTCATGAGTTTTACAGAAAAAAAGTCACCCGATGGCAGTGTTATTTTCCCTCCTGGATTCCCCTCCAAAGAGTCTTCAGGAAATGAGTAAGACCATCATTATTTAAAGGACCAATTTACAACTGGGTGGCACTTGGTAAGACTCATGACATTGGTAACAAGGGCTGTACCATTGAGGAAGATGGTTAGTGGGAGATTCCGTGACGTTGCTGGTCACAACATCAGTGGTCACTTTTTTTTTTTAATAGAGAAAGGAGGGTTATGAACAAGGCAGCATAGACATTGGGAGAAAGAGAGCCTGAGAAGCTGCACTAAAATGCTAAACAGCACTTTAGAGACAGAATGAAAGTGTTTAGAGCAGGGTTTGTCTCATTACAATTTCACTGAGGCTTAGAGACCAGACACAGCACTAGGCTTGTTCTCATCTTCTCTTGGTCATATTAGTGCTTCAAAGTGGGCTCTGCAGTTCCCAGCATATTACACAGTTTATTTCCACCCTAATTGCAAAGAAGTAGCTCTTTTTTTTTAACTAGTTCTTTTCCTTTTTACCTCAGGCATACTTTATTAATTATGCCACAGTACGTTTTGCAGGCAATATAAACCTCACTGTGCACATCTCAGGGTCCTCTAACTGGACCTTATGGGTATTTATGTTGGACTTTTGTTAACTCATTGGTCCAGTTTCAATCTCCAGAGCATTTTTCAATCTGGTCTCAGTTTCACCCATGACTTTATTAATTGTGTGAAAATTTCAAAGTCTACTTATCATTGTGCTGCTCTGTTTGGCAGAGATATTTAACTGTTTGAGGGTAAAGAGGTGACAACATTTCAATAGCAAGTGAAACTCTGAAAAGTTTCAGAATGGTGGGTGAAGTACTTTTTCTGGTCACTAGACGTAAGACCAGGATTTCTCTGGAGACAAGATGATGCAGTAATGTCTTTCCTGTGAGAGAAGTGACTAATTTGTTTAATACACCATTTCAGAGAGGGAATAGGTTATTAAGGAATGCTACAATAGAAATAGCTGTGAGAGACAGAGACCTGCACACAAATCCTTGTGGATTTTACACGTATGTAACTGCATGATCATTAAATAGATGCCAGGAATGTTTTCTCTCCCTCATTCCCTTGCTTTTATTCTTATTTTCTTTCCTGAAGCAGTTTTGGTAGGCTACATGCTGAGTCTCTCGCTCATTGCAGCATTTAGCAAGAACACTCTGGCAGACAGACTTGTCTTATGAATCCATTTTCATAATGTTCCCACATCCACATCATGGCTTTTTGCCTGACAAGTGGGGGATTTAAAAAACACTAATAAAAAATAAGCACATTATAACCCAGCAGGAATGATTTTTGCAAAGTTACATCTTAATGCTAGAACTACATACTGGGAAGCCTTTTAGATCGGTGTAATTGAGCTCTAGAGTTGGTTTGGGTTTTTTTGTTTTTCTTCATGTTTGTTTTTTGAATGCCTGCTCTGTCTTGAACTGTGCCATTTGTGCTGTTCCAGAGACACCACCAAGAATGAGCAGGTACAGAAGGAGCACAACGGCATCAAGCTGGAGCAACAGGAATTTGTGTAGGTACGTTTTGTTTGAGTGTGATGACCCTCCAGGAAGAGTCAGACGTTCAAAGAAAAATCATTGTATAAGACCAGTTTTGTGTATCCATTTTAAAAAAAGCTTGCTATGTGGGGGAGAGAAGAGCAAGGGCTAGAAGTGCTCAGGCTGAAGAGATGTTGCAAGTTTACATGGTGCCCAGGGGGAAAAGAAACCGTTATCACCACAGTCAGTCTCCTAACGTACATGGCCCTCATTTTTCTGTTAGGTAATGGAGCCATATAGAATGGGGCTAATTAAAGGTTTTCAACATTTAAGGAGATTTGCAAAGGACTTTAGTGATTTATAGGCTCTTTCTCTTACTCGGCAAGTCATCAGAGACTTTCCCTCAACCCCATGAACCACAGGAACCTTCCAGGAGAAGCTGTGCCACGCAAAGTCATCGCTTCTTTCTTTGTGTGCTCACAGTTTAAAAGACACGTTTTAGAGGGAGCTGCTTGCAGAGTATCTTCTTCTCTAACATCTTCTTCCTCTCGACCTCAGGATGTGCAAAACGTGACACTGTGGAGTCTGAATCTGTAGGTTTAAATTATCCATCGTCTTGCTGAGATCAAGCAAGGTGGTGTGGCATCTAACATCAGAATATATGTCAATTCTTTTTTTTTTAGAATAATTTTCCACTGTTTGTGGAATGCCTTGCACAAGCGGCCGTAACTAATGACTTATTACCTCTACTTTAACAGCCTCTACTGGGACTACTTTGATGCAAATAGTAAATAATACATTTCAAGAGACAGATGTTTTATCCATTTTTGCTGAAATAAGTATGTTCAGATATTTTTTAATTGCAATTAGATACAAGACACTATTATTAGGAAAACTCAAGTTCTTGAGATCATAAAGTATGAAAAAATTCACAGAAATGTTGCTAGAATTAAAATGTGGTGTATTTATGAAAAATGTTGGAAGATACATGGGTTGTCTTTATTACAGATACTGTAACTTTTACTTGCGTTTTGTTAAATCGGTCATTTAAAATATTTATTAGTGTTTTCATTTCCTCATTACTCATTCTCTAAAATATCTGAAATGAAATAAAAAATGTCAAGACTGTTTTCTCTTAGCTGGTTCCAGAAAACAGGCTTGTTCAGTCTGAGATTTGAGAGGTTTTCTGCCCATCTGTTTTCTTTCCTGGTCTTTGGAGTTTTACCCACTGAGATTAAGTGATCGAAGAGGTAACATCTGTACTCCTTCCAAACCTAGATTATACTACTCTATGGGAAATAAACATAGGAAATTTGGTGGAATCAAACTTTTTAAAAAATAACTGTAATGGAGGAAGCTCTTTAAGTGTGCACTGTACATACAGGGGAATCATCACTTGTGCTCTGGGTTTCACACTGTGAAAGGCTCATACAGTGAAAGGCTCGACAAAAAAGATAGAGGGTGTTGTTGTTTATTCAAGATCATGCATTTTTCTAACAAAGAGCTGTTTTGAGTGACCTAAAATACTGTCTTTCTGCTTTGTGGACTGAAAAACAAAAAAGGAAATTATAGACAATAAGGAAAATTCCAATTTATAAAGTAATAACTGGAAGGAGTGCTACTGCTTTTCCTTTTGTAGCAACAAAGATGGCTCTCTTAAATGGCATACTCTTAAAGCAGAGCTTTTGTGCACACAGGGCTTCATTTATAGCACTCCAGCTCCTACTAAAATTAGTGACTCAGAAATAAGGCATGTAGTCTTCCTTTGAAACGAACCCCTATCACATGAATATTTCATGAAGCTTTCTAGACAGATGGAAGTAGGAAACAAAAACTTTCCTTGGCTACACAGAATGTACCTTGGAAAGTGAGTCACTGGGTTATTTTCTAGAAATCTGACAAAGAAGGTCCTGTCCATGTTTTCTGGAAAAAAAAAAAAAGACTGAGCGTGGAGCATATTCCTCCAGTGACCAAAGGGAAATTACTAATACTTAATATAAGGAATTATTACATAAGGAATTATTGCTAGGAAAAACTTGAATATATGAGTTTCAATGTGAAAGAAACTCAGCAGCCACTACTATGGGCTTCATTGTTTGATTCTGTTCCACAATAGAGTGAAACTTTTCTTGTCTTTTCAGGTGGTCGAAGTGGAAAGACACCCACCATTCAGGACAGTTAACAGCACGTAAATAATCTAAATAACTGCTAGAACTGTGAAAGATTTAAATCCCTTCTCTGATAATTCAGAATAAAAAAAAATGCAAAATTTGCTAGTAGCCCAAACCTGCTTAGTCATCTTTTTGTCACTAGTTGATCTTTGCTCACTCTGAGAGTATCCCCTGCACAGCCTTGGGCAAAACTGTGTTTTTCTTTTGAAACGCTTGTGTATGTGATTTGACCATTTTCTACCAGATGAAGAAATTCTGAATCAAAAATTTTCCAGGCAAAACCTATGTTCAGCTCCAGGAACTATCTATAGTCCAACAAACAGAAAAAAACCCACGTGATGGCACAAATCATGTCTAAGTAACTCAGGTATGCATTTTGTCCTCTAGTAGAGTACTACTGAAAGCAGAGGAATAGTTATGGTTATTAAATATTATGGAGCAAAAAAGAGAGGTTGTTTAATAGAAGAAAATCTTAACATAATTTAAATGTTGAAATAGTTCTCTTAGCATCTTAGGAAGATCTAAAAATTTTCTGTTTAAGATTAATTAAGAACATAAAACTCTTCTTTGTGCCCACCTCCATCCAACTGGGAAACATCTGGCTGTGAGCTGTCAGAGATCATAACTGTGCTAATAGAGAGAGAAGATTCTGAGAGTGGTGAGAATTATTTAACATTTGTCTTTATGAAGGATGTAAATTGTCTGTTCTTAATGATGTTTCAGGTTCAAAAATTTGAAAAAAAAAAAAGTTCTGATAAGAGGCAGGAAATTTCAGCACACACAGAGAAGGATATTCTTTGAAGTTCTTCAGTTGCCAAGGACAAACTTTGCCATGAATCCATAAGCAAAAAAAACCCCAACCCTTTTACAGCTAAAGACTCAAAAGTTTCTAAATGTTGCAGGCTGCTGAGGCCATCTCAGAGGAATAACAAAGATTTTGCATCATGTATGTCCAAACTAGGACATAGTGCAAGTGATCTCGGGAATTCTGCAGGCTCTTGAAGGTTTCAGAAATCATTTTCTACTAACACTTCACCAGTGGTCTTTATAGACATATTTTATCCATGCTTCAGCACAGCTGCTCTGTTATGATTCATCTTAGGACGAATATGAACTTATTTTTTGGTATAAATATTCTTTATGTAAATTATAGAATGGAGAACAAAGACGTTTTATATCCTTTTATTGCTTAATGCTTCATAATATGGAACAAAGATTTTATATTATGTTCTAGAGATGCTGATATAAGGAAAAGGGTAAGAAGGCAAATAAATGCATCTTTAACACTGATAATTTTAAAAAGGACAAAGGATATCAGTATTTTTTTCACAGACTTTTGCTAACTAACAAGTTTTTGTGGAATTATTTAAAGTTTCCTGTCAAGCAAACTCTCATCCTCTTTTCTCCTGTGTTGAGACTGCATATTCTGTGCAAGAAAAATGTTATTTTTCTTCCATAACCTCTATAACATTTGGAGTTAAGTCTTTAGTCATTAATTTTTCATCATTTCAAAATATTCCATAATCTACCATAATTCAAAATGCTTCTGCAGACATTTTCTGAACTTTTATCCTTGTTACAGAGTAAGACGTGGGTTATTTTTCTGGCATGGCATTCATCTGGGATGGCTTGAGTAACATGTTTCCACATGCTCCCACTACTTATTGCAACAGTTGTACCAAAATGAAATTATTGACATATATCTATAACTTTTTAAAAATGGGTAACTGGATGAAGAGATGTTACATTTGCAAACCTGTCTGAAATGGTTTTGTCTGTTTCAATAGCAAAATATAATGATGATTGTCTGGTATGATTAAAATATGATGTACAGGTTGTCAAATCCACTCTTACAGCACTATTTAAGTAATTATGCAGTTATTGCAAGTAGTACTAGTCACTAAGTAGCATACATGATTTAAAGAAAACATATTTGTGGCTGATTTTGCATGTTCACTGCTAAGGCTGAGAACAGCCCCCAGGCAGAAAGTTTACCATTTTATTGTATGGAAATGATTCCCCAGTACAGCTGATGTTGGAACTATGCCTCAGCTCATCATATCTAGCCATGATATAAATGAAATGGGTATCCTTTTTTGGCAAAAATTTCAAATATGCCTATGTAGAGGCATAAATTTCAGAAGCTTAAATTTAAAATGTGGAAATCTGGGTGACGCAGGGTGAAACATCCTCTCAGGAAGGGCAATTACGGGTCACAACATGGTTAGAACTTGAAAAATTAATTTCTAAAATTTAGAATAAAATCTGAATCTGCTTATAAACAAAACCCCTAGGAAAATAATAAAACGCTCTTTACGTTAGACTCTCCAGTTTTGAAGAAGGAGAGGTAATTTGAAGTGGAGGACAACCCAAAACCGGAAAAAGGTGCAGGAAGTCAGTCAGGAATGCTGAAAATAGAAGAAATGCTACAAGGGAAAAAAAACAGGTTATCTTCCTTTGCTTGTTTCTGTTGTTGAATGCATCGATTCTTAGATTCAACTTTCTCAGCAGGTTCAAACTGCTGATGGTATGGTATTCTTTATTTTTTTTATATTTCTGAACATATGTATACCACTACTGAACTAACACATTTACACTGCCAAATTTTTTATTTTTCCTCTTGAGCAGCCAATTACAATGTCTTGGTTTATTGTTCATACTCTGTTGTATACATATTGTTTGCAAGGTGGTTGCTCAAACCCCTCACCCTTCTTCCCTTGAGGTATATGGTACCAAAAAACCTCTAAAAATCAAGATTTATTGTACCTATTTGAAGCTTCCACCCTGGAGAATTTTCTATCAGACATCTCAAAGAAGTTCTATTTGTTCTGCCTAGTTTAACCTTCTTTCTACTTTGTGTATAAAAAGAAAGACATTTCTTTTAAAAGCAATTTTCTCAAATCCTCTACAAAAGTCAAAATCAGTGGGTTTAATGATTCCCTTGGCAACTGGCTCCTTAGGCAACTGCAGCAATTATAAATAATACTAGTATGTTCATCTGATGGCTTCTGATAACGAGTCGATTCAGAATTCCTCTTTTCATAAAATAGGGCTCTGGTTGTTGAGAAAGAGGCAGAGATGTTTGTCCGAGTCTGTGTGTGAGAGAGAGAAGCAGAATTGATTTGCATTCTGAGCTACAATTTGAAACTGGAAATCAGGAATTCATTTTAAGAGATTTACTTACAAGCATGTTATGATCATCCTCTCCAAAACAGAATAAAACAAGGACCTAAACCTAAGAATAAGAAGGATCCAGAGGAAGAAAGGTTGAAATTCATATTCTTGAACCTGCAATTTTATCATGTTTGCTCTTAAAGAAAGAAAAGGTGTAGATGTGCACAACAGAACTTGTGCAGAATATTATACAAAAAGCCTGGTGCTATGCAACTCCTGGGCATTCAGAGCTATTACCTGAAGGAGAACTAACCTGCTTTCATTCTTGCAGTATAGTTCTGTGGTTTTTTTCCTGGATTACAGAAGTTAAAGTACATGGAAATTTCATTTGAAACAATGTTTCAATAATTACAACTCTTAGAATAAATATATTTATGTAGAACAAATATAATTTGTACTTCACAAACACTGTCTCCATTATTAGAGATGGATATATATTATGTAAAAAAAAATTCCATTACTAAAATGTTTGTCCACATATCTTCTTGAAACTGAAATATTGCTGTGTAGATTAGTAGGGACAATCTTCCATCATAAAAATAAATGTCATTTTATTGGATGCAAAGATCATATGAAGAGGTTTCATTGCTTTCCTAGAATTTTCATGGACTCAAACAGTAGCTGATTGACTGAATTGCTCTTTCTCTAAATGACCTTCACTGTTCTTTCTCAACCCAATATTTTTTCTCATCTTTAACCTCAATAAGCAATAATTTTATATGTCTTTTAGTTAATTGCCTGAAGTTATTTTGTACTTTCTAGCCAAGAATCTAGCTCTCTGGGATGAAACTAGATAATTATTTCCAATTAACAGTTAATTTAATTTTACAGTAAAAATTACCTGCACTGTTCACTTTGGTTTTCTCCCCGTTGCTGAATTCTTCTCTCACTGATGTACATCAGCGATGATGGCATTTCATTCCATGTTTGGATTTCAAGTACTGGCCAGGACTATTTGTTTACTTAAAACCCATTGTCATCTTTTCATTGTTGAAGGTGGTGGGGAGGGAAGGGAAGTAATTTTGTTGGTCTTGATATCAGTGATAGGCACGGCAATTTCCCTGGGGAAATGACTGAATAGGTTCTGTGAAGGCTTTAGTGGTTCTTTTAGTGCTGGACAAAGGAAGATTTGAAGTTTTCAAAAGTCTAAGAGATAAGTAACTGAGAAGTAATGTGTTCAGAGCTTTACTTTATATTTTTAACAGATTTATTACTATCTATTTTGCAAGTCATTGCTCTCAGGAGATTGTCTCCAACCTCTCCATCTTTTCTGCTTCTACAGGCAAATGCTGCTTACATGTTAAAAGCAACAGTAAAACTCACAGGTAGGTCTGCAGAGGCTTTTGCTCTAGTGCACGGCTGAATATGAAAGGTTCAGAGCAGAGATCTATTCCCTGCTTAAAGAAGGAAAAAATTATATATTCAGAAGTTGGAGGGTTTATGAGCTAAAATTTATGGGAAATGTGTCATTTGAACTTAGAAAAGTCAGCACTAGCATGGAAAATATGGAGACTCAGGGACCAATGTGCTTCTGCTAAATATTTTGGAAAGCAATGTCTATATGTCAAAGTGCATTTCCACGTGCACAGGACACCTTGGGTTACATGTGTGTGGGGAAGAGACAAAGGAGATCACTGAAGAAACAAGACAGAGGCTTCAGATGGAGGCCACAGTCTGGTAGGATTTTGATGCTAAGACAAGAAAAACAGTATTTGGTCATTTGTTACCATCTAAGCAAAGAATCTGAGGATTTGTACTTTCATCTAAATAAATAGAATTACAGAGAAGATGACCAGCTAAATTACCAATTTCTTTCAAATTTAAATAATTCCCAGAGTGATTGCATCTAACCAGATTAAAAAAAAATAAATATTAAAACTAATTTATTTTCCAAGCAAAGTTAATTTAGGTCCAATTTAAGGGGACAGACACCAGTACGGAATATCTGTAAGCAGGCAAGCCCATCATCCACAAAAAAAGGTAATATTCCGTCTATAGCTGCTGGTGGTAGTTACCTGCTAGGCAGGTAGTTGTCTGCAGGTAGAGTCCAAATTTAAAAGGCAGAGGAAACGTATATGAAAACTATTGTTCTTCCAATATTCATTGGAATATATAGTACTACTGCAGATAGATACAGCTAATATGGGTAGAACTGAATTTCTCATGAATATATGGTGTCTGAATGGTGTTGAAAAATCATAGAATCATAGAATGGTTTGGGTTGGAAGGGGTCTTAAAAACCATCCAGTTTCAGCCCCCCTGCCCTGGGCAGGGACATCTCCCACCAGACCCGGTTGCTCAAAGCCCCATCCAACCTGGTCTTGAACCCCTCCAGGGATGGGGCAGCTACAGCTTCTCTGGGCAACCTGTTCCAGTGTTTCACCACCCTCACAGCAAAGAATTTCTTCTTGAGATCTAATCTAAATCTCTCCTCTTCCAATTTAAAACCATTACCCCTCATCCTATCACTACAATCCCTGATCAAGAGTCCCTCCCCTCTCTTTTGTAGCCCCCTTCAGGTACTGGAAGGCCATTATAAGGTCTCCTCAGAGCCTTCTCTTCTCCAGGCTGAAAAATCCCAGTTCTCAGCCTCTCTTCATAGCAGAGGGGTTCCTGCCCTCTGATCGTTTTTGTGGCCTCCTCTGGGCCCATTCCAACAGGTCCATATCCTTCCTGTAGTGAGGACTCCAGTGCTGGATGAAATACTCCAGTTGGGGTCTCCCGAGAGTAGAGGGGCAGAATCACCTCCTGTGACCTGCTGGCCACACTTCTATTGATGCAGCCCAGGATGGGGTTGTCTTTCTGGGCTGCCAGAGCACGCTGCTGGCTCATGTTGAGCTTCTCATCCACCAAGACTCCCAAGTCATTCTCCTCAGGGCTGCTCTCCAGCCACTCTCTGCCCAACCTGTATTTGTGCCTGGGATTGCCATGTCCCAGGTGCAGGACCTTACACTTGGCTTGACTGAACTTCATGGGGTTTCTTCACATGCCTTTAGTTAGGCTGGCTTTATTCAAAGGGATTCTTCTGCTTCCAACACGGCTTACAATCACCTCAAAAGATGAGGAAAACCTGTTGAATGTTCCTAGATATGCACTGTGTTTTGTCTTGCAAGAGACATGGTTCAAGTCATTATAAAGTCTTATTTCTACATAACAGCCCATGTACAAAGGCTACTAACAAGGGCTGTGGTGTGTCAGTGAACACCTGGATTATATTTCTGTGGTGTTTGGCCTGTAATGATGCTCCCGATAGTAGATGGGGAGGGCTCAGGAGCACTTTTACCAATTACCTCATGTTGTCAGCCCCAGAAGGCACATCCTTAATATTTCTTTAGAAACAGTGTTTCTCAGTTTGATAACTACAGACTTTGTGTTGATATTGTTTTTCTTTTTAAACCTGTTTCACTGTGATTAGTACATTTGAATGCCACTGTTTTCCAGATGACTCCCTGATTGAATTGGGGACCGTGTTAGTTCTCCCCATGACCCGTCAGAGATAAAGAATTTGTTTACTGTAAATTGCTCACTACTCACTCCTAGGCACCATCTGCCACACTTACCCATGAAGAACTGCTTTTCTAATAATAGCTCTTTTAACTTAAGAAAAATATTGCAAGATGTTTCATGAATTCGCATGGGGTATAACTGCAGTTTTAATCTTCCTGGTCACTTTATCCATCCATATTAAACTTTAGTGTCAATACATCAATTTATTTTAGATTTCAAACATTTTGTGGGACAAAGTTTTGCATCTTCAAGGAAAGGAATGAGGAGGGTACTAATTTGCCCATAAATTTGCCTCAGCTGAACCTGGAGCAAAATCTGCAAGGTAAGAACGACTGGTGAAAAGCAGAGTGAGAAGACAACTGGCATTACAGCAAGTGTTTAAATACCACTGCCCATGGATGGAGTCTTGCATTGGTGGATTTCTGATGCTTGGCTTGTTGTATATTTCTGTCTGTCTTTGCTGTTCTTCTCACTCTGTGCATAAGACTCAGGTAATCACATCAGTTCACAGCGCTGAGGGGTGTCCAGCAGGTACCTGCTTTTAAAGGCTCACTAACTGGTAAATGTATTAGATTTGCCAGTTCCTGGTTTGCAGACCATCTTTCAACTATTCTACTTGTGCCTGTCCACTATGAGATGTTTAAATACTCGAAAATTGCGTATGTCAATGTAATGCAATTCTTACTCAGAGTTAGCAGGTGCTGCCTGATTGAATCGAAACCCCCAAATTTCTTGCAATTCAAATGGATGACACAGAATGATTCACATTTATTTATTCACTTACAATTTTTCCTCAATATTTAGTGTTGAGGAGTGGCATAAGTAGACAAGTGCAGTAAAGTAGCTGGGCATCCCTGCTCAAAATTAAGCTCCTGCTTCTTAAACTCAGGAACAACGTCTGACTTCCATTCAATTATCTCTCTTTTTGCCAGAAGGTTCATAAATATCCAAGGGATATTTAATTTTTGTAAATATCTTCCAGTCTTTTCTAGATTTTTCTTACAGATTAATTGTAAATGGATTTTTCAAATCCCAGAGAACTAAAGTATTTTAATAGAACTTTACTTGAATTCCCTACTTTTGCCATCTTTCCTCGCATTCTTCTAGAAATGCCTGTCTAGATGTGTCTTTCTGTCTTTCTTTTGATATTTAGGATGCTCTAGTTCACTAAGTACCTTTGCTTCATTTATTCCATTTGTCTTTTTGTTCTATGTTGTCCAGGACTTTATATTTTTTTAAGTGTATTATTCCCCTACTGGAAATAATTTAATTCACCATGTGTCACAAAGGGAATTTTTTTTCCCTGTGTATCTATCTTTTTTTTTTCTTTCTGTATTTTGGTATTTTCATAGACTCACTGCTTCCATCCTTTTAACATATTTTGTCTCTGAGGAATCACAAATACATGTGTTCACACAGATTAATATTTCTTTCTGTGGAGAATTTTGTTTTCTTATTTCGTGTAATGAGTATAAGTTAAATAAAATATGATTATTGACATAAGTTTTGTTTATATATATATATATATCATGTTTAATTATTTTGTTCTGTTTCAGAATGTCATGATACAAGATGTGTAGAGACCCCAAAATTTGTCAACCTTCACATAAAATGCAACTCAAATTCTATCACACCTCCTGTTTTCAAGAGCCTAGGAGCCATAAATTGAGGTAAACAAAGTAAGTTTCCTAGTTTTATTGTTTTTTCCTCAACATCTGTGGCAATGGTCTCTGGTAAAATTGCAGATGTTCCTGTTTTCACGTTATGATGATTGAGGGCTGTTAGTACCCCTGATTGAGAAATCTATTTCTGTATCTTAAATATTTTTTTTACAAAATATCTGCTGTGTTCTGCTTTCAAAAAAATAATTGTATTATTTATAACAGTCCTTCAGACATTGTCAGACATTTCCTAACAGGCAATTTTATCTTCCAAAGGCTGGAAAAGTATACTCTTCAATAGCATTGTTCTTGTAAATACAATTAATCTTGGGAGTGCTGGTGAAAATTTTGAGGCACAGTCCTTTCTTTCCCTTTTCAGTCTCTTATACCTGAGTTATGACAGATCTCCATTAATCTAAAGCCACTTATTTCCATTGCCAAAAATTAGCAATAATGCCAAATTCTCAGATTATTTACATAAGCAAAAGTCAATTTAGACAAACTATTCAAGTGTGACTACCATTGACTATTAAAGTCAAACTATTTCTTAACAGAAATTTAAATATGGATTAAGAATCTTAACAGTTTTGGCTTAGTATTTACTTTTATACTTTACTATTAAGGACCCTATCTTCTGTATCGGAATTCTCATTTTTAAGCTATTACTATGAAAAATTAAAATAGGGACTATTATTTTCATTTTTTTGCTCTTATGATGGTTAATCTATGTGATTTTCTGATTATGTACTTGGTTTGTTAGTTGTAGATAGTATGGGTGATACGTGAAAGCTTATTCATTTATTTTACATTTTAGTGGAGTAGATCTAGGTGTGAGTGACAACCTATAGGACATATTTTTAAGATATTTGCAAAACTGTCGTCTTAGTTTGAATGCACATGGAAGACAAAAAGCAATCTATTTAACAAGAGTCAGCAAAGTTTTAGATGAAGGTACCCATTCATTTATGTAGAATTGCATAGCAAAAAATCAAAGCAATTCAATAACAGAAGGATTCATATATACACAATCCTAATTATTTTTGTGACTCACATGTTGCACCCCTGTGACAGTTTTCAAGGGAACAAATCCCGAGATGTATTCCTTCAGTGGATTGACAATGCATCATTTCCTTCAGTGACAGAGTGTTCTGAAATGCCAGGCTCATGCTATAGTCTGGCATCAGTAGAAATAGCAGAAAATACAGTAAATAATTGACAAATCAACTGGTACAGATTCTTCAGAGGAATGAGAAAGAGGATAACCTGCCCTCTCTAAACATGTCATTATGATTCATACCAGAAAAAATAGTTAAAATAACAAAGCAGGACACTGCATAATTGTTTCAACCTTTTTTCCCTAGTATAACTTATTGTTGTCTCACAGTTTGAGGTACAACCAAAACAATTTTGTGTTCTGTAATTTTACATTTTAGTTAGGTCTTCTCTAACTCTCTGAAATGAACAGCATATTAAGGGAGAAAACAGCTCATTCTCAGGACGATAAGGCCAATGTTTGTGCTCCATGCCAAGGGATGGTGAGCAGAGAGGCCCTTGCATATACTTATTGCTGGAACAACCAAGGGCAGCCAATTTTCATTATTTGCTCCTTAGAGGGTCAGAAATGGGAAAATGTAGAGATGGCACTGGGGAAGTCCCAGACTGGACTCAGCAATGGATGGGAATACCCAGCTATGAAATTGGGTCCAGTTCAAGTAATAGTTTTTTCTGGATGTGGAATGAGTCTTGCATTTTCATTTTTAGTATTTAAATGTTTCAGGTTTTGCTTAAAAAATTACAACTCAAACTAATTAGTTTAAGCATCAATTTGAAATGTTAACATTTTGTTATATAAAATACTTACATAAAATTTTAAGTGTATACAAGAGACATGTATTACAGTATAAATATGCATTATATATTTTTTGATATGAATGTATATGTGTAAGTATATATATATATGCCCTTACTCATTCCAACATTGATCATAACAGCTGGATTGCTTTTTACCTTCTTCCTGCCACCCCACTATATGTTGTGCATGTATAAAGTGTGTTGACAGTATACAGGGTGGTTTTCTCAAGAAAATACCTGGGAGATCACTGATATTCCTTTAATTTCAATTTAACAACAATTTTAAAACCAGTTGTGTATAGTTATTGCCATTTTGATTACAGCAGAATGTTCTGATTTGCTTGTCTTCCAAATGGTTCTCATGAAATAAGAAGCTGTTTTTCCTTAAAAAATTTGCAGTGATCAAATGTGAAAATTAACAGAAATAGCCTTAAAATATGTGGGGATAGGGAGAAATATTAACTATTTTTCTTTATTTTGCCAGGTTCACAAAAGGAAGCCTAATTTTTCTGCAGAAGAAATTATAGTATACAAGTAGTATAGTAGTGTAGGGTTTTTTATGTTATTCATTTGATTTATTATTCACAAAGAACCTTTGAACAGAAACTGGCCAAAGTATGAGCCAAAATACTGACTTCTAAGAGGTCCTTTGGCTGCAATTCTTACTGCCCTGTGAAAATCAGCAGGGAATACTGGAAGCATGTTAAACTTTGTGTTTGAAAGTTAAATCTGATAAAAGTATACTTAGCAAAACATATTTTGTAAAATAAAATGAAGCATTTATTTGATATTTTAGGTTCTTTCTCTTCTGAGGCGTAACAAAATGCATGCTATTCATTCTGTCCTATATTTTTAGGTTTTATATCTTACTAATTTCATTTTTAGTTTTGAGGGGAAAAAAAATAAGTAAGAAAAATATTCCATCCAATCTAATTTAATTTTAATTTGGCTCAATATAACGGTTGCTAAAGGATGGTAATTAGCCTTGCTAAAAATGTATGCAGTACGAAGAGGGGATAACGGCCTTGTGGAAAAAATCTCTGAGACAGGAGGAAGGCTGTAGGCTTTTCTTAGACCTTAGGGACAATTTTCTGTCTCCCAGGGCAAGACATGTGGTCTTTGTTACCTCTATCTCCCAATCCTTATGTAAAGACAACATGCTGCTGTATTTGGGGGATTGGGAAATCAGTGCCTACAAATCCCTCTCTTCAAGTCACTTCAAGCCAGTCCTTATAGATGTTGAGAAAGAGAATTGTCTTCCTCATTATGCCTTTTTTTTTAATATACCTGCTTCCCACAGCGGGAGGTTTTAAATTGCCAGCATTAAGCAGTTTAATAATTATTTTTGGAAAGTGGAAGTGCACACAGTTAGGTAATTCCATTTTCATTTTGAAAATATGTTTTTTCTTCTTGTTTCTGAAAAGGGAGGTGGAAATTATACTTGCTTATAGCCGAAATGAGTTTTGCGCAGCTGGTTAGGTATTTGATTATTTGAGCCTCTGTCTTTAACAGCTGCCATAGCTCCCTTGCCTTAAGCAGGAACCAGTGAGGTGAGAGCAGACTGTGGGAAAGGGACAGAAATTGCTCTTGGGCTACTTGCCACACTAACGGGGAGTCTACTGGGAGAGGAGAGGAGTTGCTGGACTCAAATGGTGGATGTAATGGGAAAACCAGAGACACACTTTAAAAACATGCATTTTTGCAAGTAGAAATAATTCCAGTTGCAAGTCACTTTGGTGTGAAATTCTTTTCTCTCCATTATATGTAACACCATGATGGAAAGAAAATCCCTAATAAAGGGAACAGCATGGATAAGTTGGAACTTCAGTAAGAGTCCTGTGTTTCCCTCTCCTGCAGTAGTCCTCTACCTCCAGGATCATAATGGTCATGTAAGATTGAACAAAAGTTATAAAAAATTGTCTGGCAGAGGAAAAAAAAAAGGGGTTTTCTGCTATTTTAAAATACATCTCTTCATATCATTTTTCTTTTTTTCTTCCAGTGCAGGTCGCCCATCTTTTCTCGTTCTCACATCCTGCACCTGAAAAACTAAAAAGAACAGGAAAACTGAGAAGAGCAGTGAAGCAGTCTCTCCTCAGCAACTAAGCTCAGAGCTCTGTTGCTAATCCAGTTTCTGACAGTCACCCTTGTTTGCCCTCGGCCAGGATTAGAACTTGGATATAAGGATCAGGAACGTGACATGGGAGGTAAGGAAACACATAAACTAGTAGCTTGTTAGATCAAATGGGAAAATACTTTGCTCTGTCAGAGGAATGAAGTAAGAACCCAGTATATTGCTGTTGCTACTCTTCATAAAGAAGAAAAACAAAAGTTAAAGTTGATGGTGGCCATAAGGTCATGAATACCCTTGGATGGTGGTGGGGGATGAACCCCAAAGGAACCATTGGCTCCTTACAGGAATACTACATTGTTCGGTAGAAAAAGGCAAGTTAAAAGAGTTTGTTGTACAGCTATTTAAGAGATTTTTCTTTCCAAAGTGAAGGGCAGCATCCCCATGACTGAAAGGATACGCCGTCTGCCAGCCCAGCATCTGCCTTCTGGCACAATCCCCAGGACCTTAACTTTCAGAAGCCAAAATATCTGAGAGAGAGATAACATTCCCCACTCAGAAAGACAACAAGCATATTTGAATGATAACTAAAGTTTCCTTTTACAGTTCATATAACATAGTTACGGTGTACCAAGGGAAAGGGCAGAGTTTCTCAAAATAAAGCAAATGATGCATTAACAGAAAGTAAAATATGCTATGTCATTTCTGTCCAAACCTGTACCATGCTTTGTTACAGGGTGTGGCACATTTCTGGAAGAATGTTTAAAATGTGTAAAATGTAGAAGAAGCAAAATTAGTGTCCTCAAATCCATTTCTTTCAAAAGTTCCCCAAAAGTAAACGGCTTAACTGAGACCCACTTGGAAAAAAAATTTATGCAGTATTTCTGTGTTATATAGAGTAGTGATATTTCAATTATTTGAAAAGCTTTTATTTGGAATTCATGGTAAGTTGAAACTAATAAAATGAAATATGCAGACATGAAAACTTTCTGTTTGTGAATGTATGGTCCTACAAGTGTATGATCCAGAGGGTAATTAATTCTGATGCACTAATAACTTGTGACTAATGGAGAAAAAATTTAAAGAAAAAGGAAACTTGATCACAGTTATGGATAAATTATGGTTACTAATATGTATTCAGTCTATTACGTGCAACAAAGGAAAGAAGAAGTCATTAAGCAGAAAGGTATGTGTTAAAAAGAAACAAACCCTTTTACTGTCCTGGGAAGCAGATTGGAATTGATTGGAAAATAGATAGTTGGCAGGTGAGAAGTGTATCATTACCTAAAATGCAATTTCATAAGTGTCAAATACGCACAACTGTCCTATAGGACCCCGGCGAGCTCATAGATTGTCCTGAAATGAGTGTCTACCTACCAGCCCAATATATCTCCTAAATACCAAAGTTCTGTTGCACTCAGGACTTTTACAAATGCTTGCAGCTTGTAACAAATAATAGCATAGTGAAATAAACTGCTAATGACTGCAAAACCATGATAAAGTTCCTTAGAATTTGCAACGGAGGTCTTTTTTTTTTTTTCAGTAAAAATGATTGTGAAGAGCAAAGACCCTCACCAGCCATAAAATCTCTAAGAGCAGTAGATTGCACTTGCAGATAAATCATTCTGGTACAAAGGGACATCTAAATGATACTGATAAAATATGGAACTGCTTTATCAGAAATGTAGAAAACTCCATTTATAAAGAGTAATTGAAGACAATAAAAAACACACTGGGACCCTATTGTCTTGCACATGAAAAACACCTGAATCTTGTGTCTTTACATAGATTTAAGGAATGGGGAGAAGGATGGCATGAATCTTTCCTGTATCCTTATCATTGTTTTTCTAAATAGCCTGCAATTATAGTGGAAAAAAGAATTTTTAAAAATCTGTTTCTGACTGAATTGTACACAAAATTCCCATCAGTAAATGTTTTTTTTATTTTCCTACTGCATATCTTTGGTAGACTCATGTGGACAAATCACCCACAGAGCTGAGGACTGACCTGAATCCTCCAGATCACATTAGTGATCCTGGGCCGATGCAGTTTGGGCATTCAGGGGAATCTCGAGTTCAAAATATTTAGCATATAGCAAGAAAACCATACCATATGTAAGGCTATTTGTCTGTCCACTCTGCCACAGTTAAATTCCATCTTTAGACTGGAAAGATGCAAATTGCAGTTTTTTGATCATTGGTTTCTTTAAAAAGAATGTGACAGACTTTAAAAAGTATGCGACAGACTTTCTGCGGGAGTATCAATCTTGCCCCAAATTTCTTTGATGGGATTGTCTCTGAGGCTCTGAGACTTAGCCTCAGAAAGAAAAAAAAGCAGTCAAACAGATAGAGCATCCAGATGGTGGCTTCTTTATTGATGACCCACCTCTTGTAGCACAATCCCTCTGCTGCTTTTGGGGAAAAAAGAAAGAAAAAAAAGATCAGAAATCCTTGTTTTGTTTCCTGTATGGATCTCCCTTAAAAGTTCTTTTCATTATTCTGGAAATTAATATCAGAGAGGGAATCTGGAAGACGTGTCTAACAGGTTTGTCTCTATAGATGTAGGGGCAGGGGAGAGGGGAGTACAAGCATCGTGCCCAAATAATGATAAATACTGTGATTTCCAAATGCGCTGAAGTGAAGGAAGAGCCCGTGTGTCATCTGCAGATGTTTCCCAACTGATTTGATGTTAATTGACATCCATAGGAGCTAACTCTTTCCTAAATCTCTTTCAAAATGGAACAAATCTCCCAGTTCACCAAGCACCGCTAGGATTTAAATATTTGTCTGGGGTTTTTTTCTGTTCTTTTGGCCTCCCAGCATCTTCCTAAGTCTCTGTGGAATGGGGCCTGTCTTCCACAGGACACGGCAGTGGTGAACCCCAGCGTTCAGCACAGCAGTTCATTAGCAAGAAGTGCCGATGGGAGCAGTCAGACATTCTGGCTGCTTCAGTATAAATCAAAACAGTTTCAGCTCAAATGCTACAGCTCCCTCAATAGGATCAGCCGAACTAAAGCGTTTGTCCTTCTCCAGTCAGTGAGTGGGATTTAATCAGACTTCTTAGTCTAAAGAATGAAAGATGTCACCCTCAACATGTGCTGGTTTGTTGGGTTTTTTTTTCCCCAATTCTTTTGCAAGAATTAGGGTGTGGATTTATTATTTTTTTTTTCTGCATTAGCATGGACAACTCTGTTCTGACCTTTCCCAGAGTGACTTGGTTGCATTTCTGCAGTTCTGCTCGGCATTGGAGAGGTTATGATTGTTTCTCCACAGACAGGTAATGTCCTCACCTGAATTACAGGATTTATGGAAGTGTGCAGCTAAAAGCATCTATAAAACTGTTTCAGGGTTTTTTTCTGGAATTTTCAGAAATCAACTCTGATGTCCAAGACGTTTAAAATCCCCTTTCCTTTAGGAATACAAAACTATAGAAATACTTAGGGTTTTGTGTGCTACTAATGTAAAACTCATAGCATAGTAAAATGGCAAACTCATCTGTCCATATGAACTAAAGATAAAAAAAAATCTTTTTATTACTCATGCTTAGTTTCTTCAGTACGCTTGAATAATTACTGAATTATTCCACCTAAAAACATTTTCAGATATTCATATACCTAAACATGTATTTGTGTTCCGTAATATATCTGTGATACATGCAAAAAGATAAATCTCCTTCCTACATTGTGAAATCTATTTCATAATTTTTAATCCAGCCTGTCTATTGTGTGTCTCATGTGTCCACCTTCTACTTTGTCAGCTTGGAGCAACATAGCAATGCTCTGTTTTTCCAACCATCTGGACACGTTTGCATTCATTACCATTTTTGCAGTGGAATAATGATAATGGAAGAAGTGAAAGGATGGGAAAAGAGCAGGCTCGTGTAATTTCTTTCTCAAAGTCAAGTAAATGCTGCTCTCTTGTGGAACTTGTAAGGTAGTTACCAGCACTGGAAAAAGGTGTCCTTGACTTTCTGACTGTTTTATTTTGTTCCCTTGAACATTGCTAAGGGAGATTTAGTGCCTATGATGTAGCAGTATTTTTGAACCCTGCAATATAAATGCCAATCCTTTCTATTAATGCACTTTATTGTATTTTTTTCCTTCAACGGGCAGCATCCATTGTTGACATAACTATGTGCTGATTTAAAAATACGTTTGTGCTCTTTGCAAACAACTTACATTTATTAGTATTGGAAAATTGCCTTTTCTGACACTGAAATACATCTGTAATTTGCTCTAGTTCAATTTTTTGATTAGCCTAAATAAGAGCAGAAGTGGTTTGAAAAAAAGGGAGTGAAAACTTGGGTATTAATTTGCATGATATTTGTGTATAAGGGGTGTGCTGTCCAAATGATGATCTCTAAAATCTTCTCTTATGCATTATGAAACTGAGAGCTGAGTGAAGTTTTTAGAATAACATTGCATAATATATCACTGTCCAGGAGAATTTCTGATGGGTGGCTTCCTGAAGGCATCTTCTGGGTAAGATTCTTTGCTTTCCTAAGAATATGTGTGTTTGAGTTCACATGGCAGTTGTTCCCTCATTTTGCACCTCTCTACCTTGGCATCTGTTTTCATCACAGGACAGAAGCATTTGAGGCTGTTGTTCTTCTGTCAGATGTGGTCAAAAACGTTACTTGCGATTGAGGGATAGAAAAGCAGAGCAATTTTATTACCTTATTTACCTGGAAAACATAAGATGGATCTATTTGTGCCTGAACAAGTCCTACAACTTACATATTTCACAGCCTATTTTATCCAGCAGGATCTGAAGGAATATGCAGGCCACAGACTAAACTTCCCCCTTCTGGCAAACTTTAGACTCGGTTTGTTTCTGGAAAAAAAAATAAACCCACCTGAGTTCATTGATATAACACATACACAGCAAAATGCTCGACTGGAGAGAAACGTTTCATCCCCCTGATATAAATTCTTGCTGCCACCTCTGCTGAGGAAAAATTCTCCTTAAAGCGAATACTTATCCTATGAGCCGCACCGATTTTGAGGATAAGTTTCTCTGAATTTCACAGAATTTTTAAGAGTTAGAAGGGACCATGGAGATCATCTAGTCCAAATCCCCCGCTGAAGCAGGATTGCCTAGAGCATGTTAGAGCATGTCACTCAGGACTGCATACAGGAGGATCTTGAAAATCTCCAGAGAAGGGGACTCCACAACCTCCTTGGGCAGCCTCTTCCAGGGCTCCGTCACCCTCACTGTGAAGCAGTTTTTTCTCATATTTGAGTGGAACTTCCTATGTTCCAGCTTGAGCCCGTTGCCCCTCGTCCTCTCACTGGCAACCACTGAAAAGAGTTTGGCTCCCTCCTCCTTCAAACCACCCTTT
>BJBW01007631.1:4277-16642 GCA_004320125.1 Scolopax mira
GTCTTGTTTGCTGAAATATTTCAGCTTAGACTGGAGAAAGCATCAGAAAAGTCTGTCACTTGGACCAATGTGACCTTTCTTTGGTAGAAAGGCAGAGGAGGCCTCTTGCATTATGTGGGTCCTCTATAAAGAACAGTTTTGGGTGTCCTCAGGTAGAGCTCCAGGTAAAGAGTTTTCTCAACTTTGTGCTTGTTTAAAACTTTATGAGAAGCTACCCCAGAGAACTTGCTGAATCCACTGTTCTGTACCTGGATTTGAAGGTCTTGGGTTTGATCAAGCACTTGAGCTGTGTGGCATCAGCTCCTGTCACCATGTAGAGGTTGTCACCTGGGAAATGTTTGTGGGGATGAAATCTTGAGCCGTATAAACGTGCAGCGAGTTGGCGTAGACAACTTCCCCCCACAAATTAATTGCTTTAGATAGGAGCAGCTTCCTAAATTGTATTCCAGCAGCGTCCTGTTGCGGCTTCTCCTTCTTTGGGTCAACTGACCTGACCATTCTCTCTCCTGGGTCAATCTGCTTGGATTGCTCAATCTGCATTTGGGCTGGTGAAGCTTCCAGGGCAAGTATTTCTGGGTAAGTTTGTAGGTAAACTATAATCTAGAAGGCAGACATGGTGTCTCATGAGTAGGTGTCTTGGTTTGAGACTGGTTTGGGCAAGGCTCGAGTTGTCAAACCATCCTGGAGATCATATTAAGACCAAAGCCTTGTGGTGTTCAAGATGAAGATTTTAGAACCTCACCTCTAGTAACTTGTGAAGATACAGGATTTAGAAAACAAACAAACAAAATCCTTACCCAACAACCTTTAAACATAAAACCACAAACCCAAAACGAAACCACTAAATACAACCCAGAAGTCTCTGGGGACTGGGCTGATTCCCGGAGTGAAAATTTCAGTATAATTGGGTCAAATTGCAAGTTCCCCATCGGAATGACCAAGATGGGGGTGGGGGGGGATGGATCATAAATCATCGAGTTTGGGGGGATTTGGGGGTAGGCAGTGGTTTTATGGCATGATTACCTAGAAGTGTTTGCCCCAGAGAGTAAATATCAGTGAGGGCTTCATTCTGTCTCCCGATTAAGATCACTCCTGGCCTTATGGTGACTTCTTCCTTCCAGTACTTTAAAAAAACCCAATCATGTCTTGTTCCTGTCTTCAGCAACATCCTCTCCCTCCTGCATTTTTGCTTCAGTGATTATTTCCTTACATGCTCTAGATAACGCATTGAACCTAGACCTTTCCTCTTCCTCCTCCCTCTCTTCTCAAAAAGAAACGTTTCTGCTCGTAATCCTTTTTTTTTTTTTTTTTTTTTCACTTCACTATTAATCTGGGTTGACTATTTTTATTTTGAATTCCAAGAAGCGAGGGAAGGATAAATGCGTTCCAGGTGCTGAGGGGAAGAAGTAGAACCCTTGGAATTAAGAGCAAACGACTTAAATTTGCTCACAGGAACCCCCCAAAAGCTGGTTTTCTCCTTTTACCGGCTCCTGGCGAGGGGTGAAAGAACCACATTGTGCTGTGACAATGGGAGGTGCCTCCTTTCTCAAATTCTTCAATCCCTTGCTGTTTCTCTGGCCTTAATAGATGTGGGGATTGTATTTATTTCCCCTCCTCTCGCTGCTGGGGTTGCTCCTGCCCTTTAAAGCGTCCTCCACAAACAGCCCTGCAAGAGGCCCGAGGGATGCCCAATTTTTAGAGAGCTAAATACATCACTCTGATTTATTTTTTTTATATATATATTTATTTTTTTTTCGGTACTGACCCAGCTCGTGGGCAGGCAACTGAATATCCTCATCCCTTCCCTCTCCAATGGAAAAAAAACCCCAACAACCCCAAAAAACCAAAACCCTAAAAAATATATTGTTTTCAAATTGTGAAAGTATTTTTAAACAGCAAATGGGAAGGGGATGGGAAGGGGCAGAGAGGGCTCATTAAGTGTGACGTGTAATAACCCAACGGTGTCATTTAGAGAGCAGAAACCACTGTTCCTGCGGTGAAAGATGTGGAAATTTTTGATTGTTGATTAACATCTCATAAAACTGGCAGCAAATGAGGCCTGAAATAGACTGTCAGAGGGAGAAGGCTTTGCTTATTGTATTTTACGGGCGGCGCGACCCTAAAAGGTTTTGTTCCTGGATTGACCATTGATTGGAAGTTGTGTTTCTGGTACAGAGCAGAGCTTTTCTGACTCGGGGTTAATGTGATAGTTTTGCTCGTTAGTGCTGACTTTATAAAACACAGTTTGACCGTGAAAAAAGCTGAGGAAGGGAGGGATGGAAGGAGCAGGGGATTGGGGATACCTGGGCTCGAATGTGATGCAGAGGAAGGATGTCACGGCCACCGGTGACTTGGCCACCGTGCTCTAGTGGGGAGGTCTCCCTCCCCAGGGCAGGGGGGTTGGAACTAGATGATCTTTGAGGTCTGTTCCAACCCAAACCATTCTCTGATCTTCAACTAGTCCAGGCTGCTAAAAGCCCCCTCCAACCTGCCCTTGAACCCCTCCAGGGATGGGGCAGCCACAGCTTCTTGGGGCAACCGGGGCCAGGCTCTCACCACCCTCACAAAAAAGTTCTTCCCCAGATCTCGCCTCAATCTCCCCTCTTTCAGCTTAAACCCTTCACCCTTGTCCTTTGGCTTCCCTCCCTGTCTCTCCTGGAGCCCCTTGAGGGACTGGAAGGGGCTCCAAGGTCTCCCTGGAGCCTTCTCTTCTCCAGGCTGAACATCTCCATCACTGATCCCATTTTACAAACGGGAAAGAAGAGACCTCAATGTGTCAAGAGTCACACAGAATAATAATGCTGTAGTCTTGGATCTCAGCTTTCTGGGCCATCACTGGTTTTGACCATGGAGTCCCCTTCCTTTTTACTACCGTGAAGTATAGAAAAACATCTCCGAATAGAAGCTGGTGCCTTCCTTTTGGTGTAGCCCCTACAGAAAGCCCACGTGCCTGCTCCATTTGTGCTCTTGTCAGATGCCCGTGGTTTCTGGGCTGCCTCTTCCCGAGGTGATGACATTTCTCTGTCTGCCTCGTTGCATTTTTATTGATCTTCCCTCTCCGCTCTGCGCTCCTCTTGAATGTAAATGACTTCCACGGGCGACGTGTTTGGAAACCCAAGCTTTTTACCATCCAGAAACGTTACTTACACGGCGAGTTGAAGCTATAGGATTATGATTTTTATTGATCTTTCTCACAAGCCTGAGAGCACTTTGCACACAGTTGGGAGAGATCATCGCGCTAGATGGAAAAGTGCGATCGCTTATTGACTCCACGTGGAAGCTTCAGCAGAACAGGAGGGACAATAGGGTGTGTTTAAATAACCTAAATCCCACCGTTACTAGAGTCAGCCCGTGGTTCACCCGGGATATTTAGAGAAACGGTCCCTCTTTGAGGTCAGGATCATGGAATGGTTTGGGTGGGAAGGGACCTTTAACATCCATCTAGTCCAACCCCCAGCCATGGGCAGGGACATCTTAGAATCGTAGAGTGGTTTAGCTTGGAAGGGACCTTAAAGACCATCTGGTTCCACACTCCCTTCCCTTGGCAGGGACACCTCCCACCACACCAGGTTGCTCCAAGCCCCCTCCAACCTGGCCTTGAACCCCTCCAGGGATGGGGCAGCCACAGCTTCTCTGGGCAACCTGGGCCAGGCTCTCGCCACCCTCAGAGAGAAAAATCCCTTCCTAATGTTTAAATTTCCCCTTTTCCATTTTGAAGCCATTACCCTTCATATTGTGCCCTTGTAAGAAGTCCTTTCTTGTAGGCCCCCTTCAGATATTGGAAAACTCCTGTAGGATCTCCCTGGAGCATTCTGTTCTCCAGGCTCAATCTTCAACTAGACCAAGACTCACAGAAGGGTTTAAGTGGGAAGGGACCTTTAAAGTCATTGATTTCAATCCCCTGCCTCGATCAGGGACATCTTCAACTAGACCAGGTTGCTCAGAGCCCCGTTGAACCTGACGTGGAATGTTTCCAGAGATGGTGCACCCACCACCTTGCTGGGCAACCCGGGCCAGTGTTTCACCACCCTGATCTGTAAAAAAAATTGTTCCTTTAAAAGAGAAAATTCTGCTTCTTGAAGAGCCTGTCTGTCTTCCTTTTGCTGTGCTAGAAGGGTTGGTTGGGGTGGTTTTTTTTGGTGTCCATCTGTTGAATTACTCAGGTTGAGGAACACATCTCGAGCTGGCCAAGCAGCGCACTGAGCACATATACACAAGGCTTTGGAGGACATGCTGGATGTATCATTGGTTTAATTAGTAATTAAGCTGTCTCTTAAGTGCTTTCTGAACCCTGCTGCCGACCTGGCTTTCTGGATGCTGTTGTTTCTGCTTCCTAAGCTTCTTTGCTCCCTTTAATCTAACGCGTGCATCTGTGAGTCTACCTCTCCTCAAAGGAGAAATCCTGTAGAGGCTTCTCCGTGGTGGCTGAGACTTTAAAAAAAAAAAAAAAAATTAAATCAAAATAACAAAACCACAAACGCCTCTTGCTCTGGCAACATTTAATGTGGTCAGGAACATTTGGGAAGAATTAGAAATAAAAATAAAAAACCACCAGGCAGGAACAAAATAATCAGTGTTTGGAGGAGTTGAGGGATTTGTGTCCACGCGTCCCTGACCAGATCAGCAGGCTCTCTCCTGGACGTGTGGTTTTCATCCACTTCCCAGAAAAGTGGTGGGATTTGGGTGAAATGTTTTCCTTTCCCAGGGAGAAGGAGACTGAGGCCTGAGTGAGTTGAATCCCATCCCCCTGACATTGAAATATAGAATGGTTTGGGTTGGAAGGGACCTTAAAGATCGAGTCCAACCCCTTGCCATGGGCAGGGACACCTCCCACTTAGACCAGGTTGCTACAAGCCCTGTCCAACCTGGTCTGGAATGTCTCCAGGGATGGGGCATCTCCCACCTCTCTGGGCAGCCTGGGCCAGCGTCTTGCCCACCCTCAGAGTGAAAAATTTCTTCCTTAGATCCAGTCTGAATCTTCCCTCTTTTAGTTTAAAGCCATTACCCCTGTGTCGCTACAGGCACAATTAAAGTTGATCCCCATCTTTCTTAGAAGCTTCTTTTAGGTATTGAAAGGCCACAACTTCAAAAGATCTCCATCCAGAGCATTGGGACTGACTGAGCAGTAGACACCAAAGGTCTGCTTCTGGAGAAGGCAGCCATGTTTGCCCTCCTTGTGCTTCCAGCTGCCTTGAAGATGCTCCACCAGTTCAGAACTGGTGGTGAGGTGCTGGACCTCCCTGGAGTTTCCTGATGCCAGGATGAGGACCTCTCCTTGCTGGTTCCTGGTGGGGCTGAAGGTCTCACATGGCTCCACTCGCAGCCTCCTGTGCCGATGACGTCAAGCTTGGCGTAGTTTGCATCACGATGAGCGTGTCCCTAATTGAGCGTGGCTTGATGAAATTGAGCAGCGGGGTTGCAAAAGCGCACAGGAAGCTCTTTATTGCTTTTAATTTCAGACTTCTCAAAGACTTTCATTAAAACCCCCCAACCAAGGCTGCGGAGATCGTTCAGTTCCCTGTTTCCACCTCCGTTTCCAGGAGATGCTGTGCGATCTGACAGCGCTGCTGTGAGGGGGGGGGGGAAAGGGGGGTGGAAATTGCAAATGAACACATCGGCGCTGCTTTCATTTAGAAACCTTTTTCTTTTCCCCTTCCAGTTCTGCATCTCCCCCATCTCCTTCATGTCACCTTGAGGAATCTGTGGGGTAGGCCGGCTCTTCGGCGCGGTGGATTGTCTGTCTTGGAAGTAGGTGGAGCGTCTGCTCAAAAATTACAGTAGTTTAGAGAACACTTTAGCACATTAACTATTTAAGATTCTATTTTATTTTTTTTTTTGCCTTTCTTTGTAGGAAATTCTCTGGGGTTTTTTTGTTCAAGAGCAGTAATGTGCCTAGAACTTCAAACCCCGTGACAAGTGCCTCTGCAGTAATTATTTTTGCTGTCAAACTTGAGCTCCCCTGAGCAAAGCACCTTTTCTTTTTTCAGCCTGGAGGGAGAAGGTGTGTGGAGAGGGTTCCTCATTAAAAAGAGAAGCGGGAATAGGCACCGGTAGAAAAGGAGATTTATTCTGAATGTAGTGATCAGGGGTTTTAAAGCCACTTGGCTTGAGAAGGTGTGATGTCTGCCTTCCTCAAAATCTGTTCCAGAAATTCGGCGACTTGATTGTTGTAGTTTTTTCTTAGACTCACAAAGTGGTTGTGGTTGAAAGGGACTTTTAAAGGCCACCAAGTTCAACCCCTCTGCCCTGGGCAGGGACACCTCCCTCCAGCCCAGGCCCTCCAACCTGCCCTTGAACCCCTCCAGGGATGGGGCAGCCACAGCTTCTCTGGGCAACCTGGGCCAGGCTCTCATCACCCTCACAAAAAAGAATTTATTCCCCAGATCTCATCTAAATCTCCTCTTTTTCAGCTTAAACCCTTCCCCCTTGTCCTATGGCCCCCCTCCCTGATCAGGAGTTCCTCACCATCTCTCCTGGAGCCCCTTTAGGGACTGGAAGGGGCTTCAATAAGGACATAGAGGCCTTTCTAGGCTGCCAGCACACATTGCCAGCCCATGGCCAGCTTTTCCTCCTCCAGATCCTTCTGGGCAGGGCTGCTTTCCATCCTCAGCCTGGATTGAGACTGGGATTTGCCCCAACCCAGGTGCAGAACCCTGTACTTGACCTTGTGGAACCCCATGAGGTTCACACAGACCCACTTCTCCAGCCTGTCCAGATCCCTCTGGCTGGCATCCCCTCCCTAACCTAAATCCCACAGTTTAGTCTTGTCAAGATTAAGGAATACAACTAAGAATAAATGGTTTCTTAGCAAATCCCTGCATCATCTCTGCTTGTAGTGCTGATGTTCTCCATTGTGCCTTTTCACTGCCATGGGATGGGCTTCCAACCTGAGGCAAGATTCCTGACAAAAGCAGCTCTTCCATGAATCATTTTAAGTGTCAAAAAGTAGGGTCTTGCACTGGAGGATGAAAAGTCAGGTCTGGAAACCCTGGAAACAGGGTTGGTCGTTCAACTGTTCAGCACAGTTTCAGGGTGAGGAGGCCTTGTCTGGAGAAGACTGTAGGAGGAACATAAGATAATGCAGTGAGGAGAAACCAGGGCTTGTTTTGTCATCTCCAAAATTCTCCCTCTTGCCTTCTGAAAAGATGACACTCCAAACAGGAGACTAACACAAGCCTGTGGTAGAAACCAAGCTTGGTGTGCAGGAGGAACAGGTTTGGCAGGAGAACCCTCTGTTGCCTGATGTTCTTCTACGTAGGAAGTACCAGATCCAGACCTGTAAAGCCACAGGTAATAGTCATCTCGTACCAATAGGCGTTAATTGTGAATGTTCCTGTCTATTAATCAGGAATCTGTTAAAAGTTGCTCCAAGAATGGCTCAAAAATAGTTAAAGGTAGTTGTCTGAAACATGAAGAGATGTTGGGCTGGAGTTCATGGCCGGTGGCTATCTGTTTTGGGTGCTGTGCTCTCCTCAACAGTCGTTCGTTTGGATCTTGAGGTACCCCTCCTTTTAGCAAGAAGGAAAAATATTAAATATATGTACTTTTGGATACTCCTGGCATATGTCTCTCCATCTGCACTTGGAGCACGCGGATAATGCGGCTAAAAACACACTTGCAGATAACACTGTATAAATTTTCCCCCTGTGCAGTGCAAGTATCTTTCATTAAGGCTTTTAAACAGGGAGAAAGCAACCTTTTGGGTTGGTATGATTTTGGGGGGTATGATTTTTGCAGAAAAACTTCTATATAAAGCAAGTCTGCTCAGATAAATCTTGCGTTTCAGAGTGTATTTGATATGCTAGTGGCATGAGCACGTGTCCTGGCCTTGGTTTCATTCTGGAGAACTTGTGAGTTTGGAAAAGGGACCTACAGAGGCTACTGTGGAAGGCTGCAAATCTGCACATGGAACTAATTAAAGGTTATCAATGATTCATGTATCTCCATCCACCCACATGACTGTCATACGAGTGCTTGCTTTCTCTCTTTGGGAGCATTTCAGACTATTCTGGATTCATGGAATGGTTTGGGTGGGATGGGACATCTAAAGGCCATCTAGTCCACCCACCTTGACCAGAGCAGGGACAGCTCCCACCAGCCCAGGTTGCTCCAAACCCCCTCCACTCTGGCCTTGAACCCCTCCAGGGATGGGGCAGCCACAGCTTCTCTGCCCAACCTGGGCCAGGCTCTCACCACCTTCAGAGGGAATAATTTCATCCCCAGATCTCATCTAAATCACCCCTTTTTTTCAGCTTAAAACCCTTCCCCTTCATCCTATGGCTGCCCTCCCTGATCCAGAGTCCCTCCCCAGCTTTCCTGGAGCCCCTTGAGGGACTGGAAGGGGCTCCAAGGTCTCCCTGGAGCCTTCTCTTCTCCAGGCTGAACCCCCCAACTCTCTCAGCACCCCCTCCCAGCATCTCGGTGGCCTCCTCTGGTCTTGCTCCAACAGCTCCACATCTCTGCTGTGCTGAGGCCCCAGAGCTAGAGAGGGATCTCCCCAGAGCAACCGCGTCCCATAATCCTTGGGATTAGTAGAAATCCTTGAACCCTCAGAATTATCTAGGAATTTTCAGCTCCCATCCCAAGGTGGGCCTCCAGCTTTAGTGTCTGTGGGGCAGGAAACCAACTGTCACGTCACTTCTTTCATCTTCTCTCCAGCCCTTCAACATGATTCCACGTGCCCACTGGGATCTTGCCCAGCAGCAGGATCTTTTTTTAACAAAACGCTGCCTTAGCTCTAGAATATTTGGTTTTGTTTTCCCTTGAGGCTTCTGTATATTGACAACTTGAAGTCAGCTCAAAGTGCTGACCTGCAGTTCTGAACACAAGCGCAGGATTTATCCACAAAGTGATGAGAGACACGTGAGTGTTCATCTCGAGGATGTGGCATTTAAATTCAGAATATTTTGGGTAAGTTCTTGTTCAGTCTCGCTGCGCTAATGGTTTTACAAATAGAGACAAAATGATTTACAGCCTGAGGTTTGAAAGGATAGATTTTTTTTTTTTCTGGTATTCTCTTGGTTGAAATTAATAGAAGAGGCATTAATACCTGAAATTAATTGTCTCCCAGGTATGTGAGTTTCCTTCTCCAGTGTGTGTGTGTGGTTATGGCACACAGATTGCTCCCGTTGCAGTGTATCGTGGCTAAATCCTACAAACCCAAACTGCCTCAGGTGGGATTTCTTGCAGAATTGCATCATGGAGATCTTAAAACCTTGAAGTTTGGTACCCTGAAGGCCAGCCACCTGCCCTGGGTGGTTCCTCTACCCCTGGAATGGGGAATAAAGTGGGGATTTTGGGTTATACTGCCTTGTTTTTTAGCTGCACGTGTCTTCATGGGATGGGAGGTATGAGGGACCGGGAACATCTTACGGTGTCAGTGCTGAGCCATGTTGGAGATGGACTTCAGCTGGGAATCTGGACTGGTGTGAAACTGCTGCTGTCTGAGGGAAGTGTCTGAGATGCCCAGAGAAGCTGTGTCTGCCCCATCCCTGGAGGGGTTCAAGGGCAGGTTGGAGGGGGCGTCCCTGCCTTGGGCAGGGGGTTGGAACTGGGTGATCTTTAAGGTCCCTTCCAACCCATCTTGACTTTGTTGGGAGCCCATGAAATTAAATATCTTTGAGGTGAATATCTCCTAATGCTTTAAATATCTGGATCTTAAATATTGTCGAGTATCCTTTATTTTCCCATTCCCTAAGTGATATTTTAATCCCAGAGTTTGCTGAAATTTAATTTCCACGCTCTTCTGCGAGTAGACTCGTGGAAGGTCTTTTATCCTGGAGCTATGCACAGACTGATTTTATTATTTTTTTTTCTGGGTTTTTAAAGGCAGCCTTTGTGGGAGGCAAAGGCTGAGCTCCCTCCAGGAGGTGGAAAGTGACCTTCCCTTCCTTGTTAGCTCTAAATAGCAGCCGTAACGAAGTTATGGCCAAGTTAACGTGGTCCATAGCATTCAAAAGTCCATCCAGTGAGTCTTTTGTACTCTGAAATATCTCGGGGATGTTGGAAAATGAACCCTCTTGCCAGGAAGGTAAGGAGTTGGCTGCTGGAAGACGAGATCCAATTAACTGCAATGATCCATGGTAATCAGTTAAAAACTGCACTCCCTGGACTACGAAATTCTGCGAACATCTGTCCATAGCACCCTTTAAGGCAAGGCATGGTTGGTTGAGCCAGTTTGATGTTACCTTTTAATTTAACTGGGTTTTCTTTGGCAAGAACTCAAGGCTATGTGAAAATTTAAACCAGTTTTGACCCAAGGAGCATCCTTGATGAGTGACCAACCTACTACAGGGTCCTATAATCATCTTTTCTTTTTAATACATCCCTAAAAGGTTGTTTAGACTGGGAATTGAAAAGCACAAAAGTCCCAAGAGGGTCACAAAAACCTGTCAAAAAATAGAGGTCCGCAGTCAGAAGCCAAGAAGGGGCTGAGCAATAAATGACTTCAACCCTCTCTAGGTAATAAGTCGTAAGGACAAAGTGGTGGGAAGACACAGGATTGATTGGCAAAGGAGAAATGTGGGGGGAAAACCAGCCCGACCGTGGTGTTAATACAGAGGGACATAAAATAGCAAGAAGAAAACTAGATGTGAAGGAGGGAGAGGATGCTCCGGGCCACGCGTCAAAGTTGCGCGTGGTGAGAGGGAAATGGAGGGGTTTTGATAGTGATAAGGAATGAAGGGCTCAGGAAACACGATGAAATTTGAAGTGGTTGCGATGAGGACGTGGGCAAAGCTTCGGTTCCCCCCTGGCCTCTGGGCTCCTAAATGATATTTATGTTGAATGCATCGCCTGAGAGACGCCGTTTGGGTACCAGGGTGAAAGGAGGGAGCATCAAAATACTCCAGCAAAACTCAACGCAAGGAGAATATAGGGAAACGTAATGTCTTTTCTGAGTTTTGGGTTTGTTTTGGGTTTTTTTTTTAGCCATTCTTGTCCTGGAAAATCATGCAATTAGGAATGCCTTCAAGGTATTTGGTTAGGCTGTGCAGAAATATGTGAGCTTCAGAATGGCTGCCCTGGAGATTGGCCTGAAGAGGTAGAATCTAGAGTGGGTTGGCCAGACTTCATAAGCAAGAGGCTTGTATGGGTCTTTTGGAGCAGTGTCAAATACCTGCAGTAGTAAATAAGTGTATAATTCCCCTTTTTTTGGCATCAGTAGGATGTAGAGCAGAAAGCGCCAGAGCAAGAATAGCATGTGCCTCAATACAAATATATATCTCTATTCCAGTCTGATATATACCATTCTTAAAACTAAAAGGGGGAGCAGGGGTGATGTAGGGGGCAAAAAATATTGAAATATTGAGGTCTTCAGCTGAAGGCTGGCCTGGGTCAGCGGAGTGAACCGTGATTTGGGATAATTTGCTTTATACAAAATGCCATTTAACCTGTTTAGCTCTTTGCATCTGCTCATGAAGTCAATCTTGGGAGAGACAATGTCCTTCTTGGCTTGGAAATAATGCAGAGCACGATTGCTTTATAAGCAAAAACGAAGGCAGAGGGAGACGTCAGGTGAATATTTGAAGGTTTCTGTGCGTTGCACGCGAAGAAGAACTGTCTGAGCAGGGTTAAAAATCAATAGCGCTGCTCGTTTTTCTTTTGTGCCCTGGCAATTTTCTACTCAAGGGAGTGGAAATAACAAGCCAACTCTGCTCCGTTTCCCGGGGTGAAATGTCCAGGGAAACTCCTGTGTGCTTGTCTCCGTTTTGCTGAGTGTTTTGCTGGAAGTAGCTCAGCTTTTGGCACTTCCCTTCATCTTCCATCTGAGCTGCCGTTAACGATATGGTTGACATTGAGGATCTTATAGTTCTTCTTCTTTGGTTCTTCATAGAACCAAAAAACCAAAGGGAAAAATTAGAATCATTGAATGGTTTGGGTGGGGGGGCACCTTAAAGATCATCCAGTCCAACCCCCCAGACACCTCCCACCAGACCAGGTTGCTCCAAGCCCCATCCAACCTGGCCTTGAACCCCTCCAGGGATGGGGTGTCTACCACCCCTCTGGGCAACCTGGTCTTGAGGTTGGGAAAGAGGTATTTTCATTCATCCTCTGCTGGGAGGGGGGGCTGAGAGAGTTGGGGGGGTTCAGCCTGGAGAAGAGAAGGCTCCAGGGAGACCTTGGAGCCCCTTCCAGTCCCTCAAGGAGCTCCAGGAAAGCTGGGGAGGGACTCTGGATCAGGGAGGGGAGCCATAGGATGAGGGGGAAGGGTTTTAAGCTGAAAAAAAGGGGTGATTTAGGTGAGATCTCAGGATGAAATTCTTCCCCCTGAGGGTGGTGAGAGCCTGGCCCAGGTTGCCCAGAGAAGCTGTGGCTGCCCCATCCCTGGAGGGGTTCAAGGGCAGGTTGGAGGGGGCTTGGAGCAA
>BJBW01007632.1:0-36117 GCA_004320125.1 Scolopax mira
GTCTTATCACTGTGCGAGTGAACAGTTTCTGAACAATATGCTGTTAATTTCAGAGTTTAGTTAGTTAGAAGAGGCCCAGTTGGAAAAGTAAAATTACTGAATAGAAAATTAGTTCTGTTTTACCTCAAACCAGGACAAAGCTCCAGCCAGACTTTTGAGATATAAATAAGGCTTCACCACCTCTAGGTCTTTTGTGCTGGCAACCAAACATCCTGCAGTCTAGAGCAGCTTGTCATGGGCTTGAGTTGTGCAGTTAAATCATCTTAGCTGGCTGAGAAGTTGTAGTGCTTCTCTCTCTCGAGCCTTGCGTGGCTCATACCAGCAGCCTCCTCCACTGCCTCAGCCCCACACAACCAGGGAGGGAGAGGAGATGGCTCCTTGGCTGGGGAAACAGTCCCTTGCCTGAGGTCGTTGTGAAATTGTGTATTAAAATGAACATCCAAATGCCCATCTTCTATTAACCCCCTCATTGCCATGTTTGGAAGAGACACTTCTCCCTCTAGTCATCAGGCCAGCATTTTTTCTACTGTGGGAGTCCCACCTACTGGCTATGTGAATAATTATATATTTTTTTTGCACAGAGCGCTTTTTTTTCTGAGCTGTGCAGTCGCACTAACAGTGCTGTGTAGCACAGGTTTATGTGGAGCCATTCGTCATTCATAGCTGGGATAACAGAACACTTCACAGCTGATTACAAGGTTACACATGCAGGGAATGACATAAGCTGCCTATCTGAAGTCAAGATTCAAGCTGGTTTCTGGGCATACCCAGAGGATGCTGAGGATGCAGGGAAGGAATGGCACACACAGCATCAGACCTACCCTCCCTCTCGCTGACCCAAAAGACTTCTCTTTCTGAGATATTCAGAGGGGATGCTTTCTGACTCCTTCAATGCGAATGGGCACATGTGGTACAAAGTGAGCTCCAAACACCCCATTCCAGATTTTCTTCTGAAGTGACATACTGCTAAGAAGGACTGGGGTTCTAGCACCCGCTTTACAGATAATCATTCACACCAGTGGGATGAGGAACACTGAAAAAGCCATAGCCTGGTCAAACCAGACAGCTTTAAGCCACTTCCTGTGATCAGAGTGGTACAGAGGAGGAGGTGCGGAGGAGACCAAAGAATCACAGAATCACCTTGGTTGGAAGGGACCTTTCAAGATCTTCTAGTCCAACCAGTGGAAAAAAAACCAAAACAACAAACAAACAAACAAATCAACCAAAACAAACAAAAAAAACCCCAAAAACAAAACAAAAAAACCCCACACCCACATACCACACCCAAAACAACACCAACCCAACACTAATCCATATCCCCAAGCTCTTGAACTCAACTTGTCTCTTGAATACCTCCAGGGATGGTGCCTCAACCACCTACCTGGGCAGCCCTTTCTTTTAAGCAGGACATTATAATAAGTACTCAGCCTCAGATTCAGCGTAACACCTACTGGCACACCTCTCAAGGCACCCTTCAGCAGTGCCATCCATCCTCTGTGCTCACCAGCCCCTTCCCAACACTGTCTGGGCTGTGACATCCCCACCAGCCACCTGGCCATGCCTCCCCCAGCACCTCCTGTGCACGCAATTCTCAACTGAGATGAAAGGATTTCCAGCAGGACTGTAAGTGAGAGGGGCCAGGCAGCAAACTGCAGTGATGGCTACTTTTGCTTGGGGACAGTGGCTCAAGATGGACTTTGTGTCAGGAGTGCTGGGACGCGTCCCTCCCCAGCAGGCAGCTTGACCTCTCTTGCTCCATGCTCAGCAGTGCCAAGCCTTCAGCCTGCACTGGGCAGCCACATCATGTGTTGCTGAGCATCTCTTGAGAGCTTTTTACACCTCTTCTGAGCCGGTATTCTTGGCATTGTCTCTTAGAGCTATTTCTGCAATGATGATATAAAACCTGGTGTTTCCAGTGTTGTCATCCTGGGAAGCCCCTGGGGAGGGATGCACCAGTTTAGTCATGCTGCCGCCTTGGGCCGCTGTCAGCCAGTAACCAAAAACCCTGCCTTTGAAGCCTGGCTCCTCTGTTCTTTAGCCTGTGTTTGGGACAGATGGGATTCAGGCTGCAGTCTTGCAGCTGAGGCCCCTCAGGGATGGGGAAAACCCACTATTGATCCCGTTACCTCACAGCTGTTATCAGCACTACATTATTTTCTAACATCAAGTCATTTTAAGTCTCTGCAATGACACAAACACATTGATTAAAAATTAAAACCAATGACAGCTCTCCCACAAGCAGTACTTACTGTACCATACTTATTGTATCCTGAGAGGGAAATGAGAAAATAGCAGAAGACAGGATAATTAATAATGATAAAATGGGTTACATTTTCATAAAAATTTTATTTTACTTTTTTTTTTTTTAAATAATTCAATGCACTGGCAGTATAATTAATCCCTCTATGAGAGACACAAATGTACCAGTTCAACCAATATCATTTATACAGAGACATTGTGTTTAAAAACAACAAAAGTACATTTAAAATGTTTGTACATAAAGTATTACTGTTATTTCTTTTTTTTTTTTTTTCTGAAGAGGGAACAAATGTAAACAAAATGCGTAATTGTGCAACACATTGGAAATACAAAGCAAAACAGGCAAGATACAATTTTATACATATAAAGCAAAAGAAATCAAACTTTTATAACTATACAACATTTCAGTAATTGCTTGACATTTTAACAGTTACCTTGGTCTGTACAAAACATCCTAACTTATACTTAAAACTTTACAAGAATAACATGCTTGTTCAGAACAAAGACACCTTGTTGAATCTCAATGATTATTGATATGATATTTGCACACATGAGAAAAAAAAGGCTACTTCAATAGTAAATAAAAAGTAAGAATGTAAGGTAAAGGGTCATTTAGTGAATAGTAATCTAATTCCAATAGCTAATTAAGTTGCACTGCAATGCAGAAATTAAATCTGACTTCTGCTGGAAGACCGTAAGGTCATAATGTTGCTCTATTTCCAGGAAACAGAAGAAAGCATATATAAATTTTCCTGATATTTTGGTGCGCACACACACAAAAAAAAAAAAAAAAAAAAAAAAAAAGGAAACAATAGTATTTGCCTCAACACTGGGCAAGAGAAGGAATACAGTAGACTAGGGCCAGCGTGGCTAGGCTAAAAACCAAGACAACTACAAAGAGCAAACATCCACTGAGTTCATCAGGATCACTTTTCCTGAACCTTATTTGTAATTTGCTTTTTATTTTTTCAGAAGACAGGAAGCAACTTGAATAGAATTGAGTCATTTAAAAAATACCGGGAATACAACAGCCAAAGACAAAGCACAAACCAAAGGAGAGCTCAAAACCAAAGCAAAAAACAACCAGATCTTTTGACTTGTTTTCATATTCTGTGACAATATGTCTTAGACCTTTTTACTGTGGGTATTAAAAAACAGCATTTAAGATTCAGTAGAAGATATGCAATCCAGAGATGTCAAAAATACAGACAGGAATAAATTATACAATATGTTATGGAATTACAAGGACTATCAGCTTGGATAAAATGTACATAGTTTTTAAGTGTCCTCAAATGATACATATGGCTAGAATAAAACTCCTGATTGCATCAATATAACATGTTCAGTGCCTGATTATGCAACCTGTGTGCTGAGCACTAATTTACACAGTTACTCCTGTGGACTTCAGTGGAGCAACCTGCTGATTAGGGTGTTCAGGGAAAGAACAGCAGAATTGGCCTAGATAAATATCTGCTGTGAACTTTTAAATGTACAAAAACCATTTGGTCTAGGAAAACCACTTCAGCTGCTGCAATGTCTTTGAACTAAAGTAACAGATTCCATCTCTAGACTGGGAGCATTTATGACGTCTTTGAATTTATTTCCCATTTTTCTATACAAGCTAATGCTGGTGCCAGTAAATATTTAAACTCAGAGGTAATGAAATTGCAACATGCCTTTTAGTTAAAACCAAAACATGTGCAAGCCTAGATGGCAGGCAGAAATTGCTCTCCAATTCTTTTAGCAGTGATTATCTGGTGCTGAATCAGACTAGTTCAATACAGACTCCGCTTCAGTATGTAGGGATAAAGGTGCATTAGGGCAGACAGTACAGTATGAAAAGGGAGAAGTCTGGTTTTTCAGCTGGTGTAAATCAGCACTGACATCTATGGAGCTACTTAGAGGCACATCAGCTGAAGCTTTGGTCCACAGTCTTCAGAAAGGTACAACCATCATTCACTCTATATGTAAAACTCAGTGGTGGAAGTGCAGAGTGAAAGTGTAATCGACATCAGATAAAAAGCTGCTCTGCTAGTCTAGTTTCTGATAAACTAGATAAAGTAGCTATTCCAGACTGTGTGGTCTAAAGCAGTTTTATGATGTGCTCTATACTGCATAGCTTTGCAAAGTACAATATTTCCTTACAAGCAAGGATTATGGTACATTAATAATTTCATTGTCATGATCAGTAAAAAAGGCATGATGATAAAAGCTTTGGAAGTGTATCTGCATAGAGACATATTGGCAAAAATTAGTCTGGGGTCAGAGGGTTTGCTCCTCAGTGTGTGCATATTGGATTAACTCCATTGAAATCAGTACTCCTATACCAGTTTACACCAGCTGAGGAACTTGTACTCTACCTCCGTCATAAACAAAGCACGTGTGATGCTATCCACTACTCGGTTCATTCATAAATTCAAGGGTAAGTGCCTCCTGCCAGTGGGTCAAAGCTTCTTCATGTCTGTAACTCTGTGTTATTTGTCATCGAAGTCAGTGGTGGTTTCCCTGAGCAAGGGCTGAGTCAACATATGGTCTGGTTGAAGAGCAAGTCTGCTTGCAGTTATTCCAGCACTGGTCCAGAGACCTTGAACCAATTTCAGTGGGGTGGGTGCTCAGCCAGAATAAAAACATGTGTAATTCCATTGAATTAATTAATTAATTCCAATTAATTAATTAATTGGGTGAATGCAACTGAAGTTCTGGCCCAATAAGCTTAACTGTGGCAATGCTATGCCATTTTTGTTAACCACTTTGATAAACAGTGCTCAGCAAGCTCCCCAAGACTTGACGGATTGCCACATGACATGGGAATTTGGTCCCATAAATTCCACAAGCTGAGACAAGTTATTTTACATTTGCTTAGCTCGAAGTTTGGTCCATTGTAGTTACTGTTGTCCATTATAACAATGAAATTCACTTCAGAATCTGACTTTCCTTCTAATTCAGAGAAGGAAATAACTAAGTAGAAATTTGGGCTATCCCTAATTGATGGGTTTTTCAATGAAATTACAACAGGGTGACACTCACACAACTGTGAGTAAACTTACATCCAGCACAGACAGCTTACAGAGCTTGCAGAGAGGGGAAACAAGTTAAAATCAAACAGAAACAAGTCTCAAACAGCTGCATCATGCACTCACATGGCTTTTACCACTGGCATTAGTAGGACTCAGCTAGAGTCCTCTAAGCACAAGTGGTCCTGTGGATACTACATCTGAATTGTGATTCTGCATACATTGAATATTGCCTTAGTTTTGTGACATTACTGCACACACCGCTTCTGTCAACCCAGTTAGTGTTTCCAGATGCAGTGCAAATAAAAGTGAGTGCTCAAATCCAAGTCCCGTCTGCAGCCACAAAAGACCAAGACCTTGGAGCAATGCTGAGCCACAGCTCTGCTGCACTCAGGTGGTGGGCTGTGGTCACTCAGTTCACCACAGCATTGGTCCTCCACCATGGCTCCTGCACACCAATACCATGGCCAGGGCCACATGGGAATTCACACTATGCAAACCTGTAGTGGTCCAACCCCTGAGGATGCTGAGGGCTCAGGGATCTCTGTGTGTCACCACAGCCCACAGTAGTCAAGACCAGGTCTTTTCTGCGGCCTCTCTCCAAAGCACTGAGTACACCCATGGCTACTTGAGCTGGCTGCTGGGTTCCTGGGCTTGGTGCTTGCTGGACTTGTAAGGGAAAAATGGTTTAACTCTATGGTGACTTTGGGGCATTGACAAGCATTAGCTCTTTGTGACATGTGATGGCACCCTGAGGCAGATTAAGGAATTGCATGGGAAGGTAGCATATTTGGATTTTGTAGGATACCATGGTAAAGGTGTAATTTTACAAGACATATAAACAGTAATGGATCCCCTTTCCCAAGAAGTACACACAGGTTAAACTCATAATGCCAGACCACACCAACTTGCCCCAATTCCTTTAAACCACTCTTCACACCTTTACCATTGCCTAATATGAGTCAATAAGCTGCCTGAGATGGTGCTACGTACCCTGTGGCTCTGGGCACAGCTTATCTTCATCGTATTTCTGTTGAAGCACCTCCTGACGAGGCCAGGTTTGATTCTCATCTGACACCAGCTTTATGCAGTACCTCATCTACACCTGAATTTGCTCTCATTTCTATCTGTAGAGCCGCGGGATCCCCCTGGCTGCACATAAGATCTGAACTCAATCTCTTCCAACTTCAACAGCTATTGCCATGGGTTTAAATTGGCTTGAGATGATCGGAATCACTGATCTTGGAAGACAAAAGAAATAGAGAAAACATCTTTGAAACAGAATGGCTAAAGTAAAGCTACTGAGTCCATCAGAAAGGCAGGTCTGACAAGAACACTGCAGAGAAGATGGCTATGTTGCGAGTCAGGCAGGAACATTCTGTGTTCAGTTTTGATAATGTTTCGATAATGAAGGAGAGCATAACTGAGCTTTTAACCTACTCATATAGGCCAAAAAATATCAAGTGATACGGCTGAAATATGTCACTATATCTAGTGAGATACACATATATTTATATGTCTCATTAGACAATACAGAATGCCCACAGGCATTCTGTGTATAGTGGTCTGGTTATGTCATGGAAGTCCAGGAAGAGTATTAAAAATAGAGGAATTGAACCCTCCCAATAGAACCCTAACAAGACTTGTTTTACTTGTATTTATAAAATAGTAAGTAAAGTAAAGCTGGAAGATGTCATAAAGACAGTGAGCTGGTTTCTCCCCCTCCTCCCCTCTGCCCCATTCCTAGAGCATTGTGGTGAGGCCAGGGAGATGCTGTGAGGGACAAAGGCCCTTTGCAATGACACCTCAGTCTGGGGGCCTACCCAAATACAGGACATTCCTACACTTGGTTCAAAAGGACACATCAGTTTTCTTTGGTGACTTGTGAAATATTTTCCCTTTCTTAAAATTTCAAGACACCGGTCTATTGCAAATGAGTTAATCTTCTATAAAAACAAAATGTTGACAGCATATTCAGTTCTGCCACTGATTTCAGGGACCACAGGACCAAAATGACAGTTTTTGCTACTTCTGTCATATACCTTCATTGCCTGCAAGGAAACAATAAATGCAAATAGGACCAGACACAAACTACAGAGGAACACTTTTCTACTTCCACTCAGCAGTAGTTAGAGTGTTTTCTCTTATAGGTATTGCATCTTTTTTCCTGGACTATGAAGTACCGAGCAAGTACTTTCTGCTGCAAATCCACATACAAATCCACATACATACATATGTGTACAAATATACTCACACATGTGTGCTTCAATACTGTGTGGAGTGGCGTTTCTCCTGAGCTCAAAGCAAAGTAGTATATTAATACCTAAGAATCCTTACCAGCCTTGTTTTTGCTATATTTTAAATTGCCTTCACAAAACTAATAATTGGATTTAGACAGCATTAAATAACTGATAAAAATACAACAAAAACATTTCTTCCAAAGCACCTAAAAACTTGTCAGTGAATCTAAACTTTTACAATGGAAGAACATTGTAAAATCTGCAAAATTAACAAAGCATAGAAATAAAGGTCCAGATTCAATTTCTCAGACTTCATTTCTCTAGGTGGAATAAAGTCCCACTGATATCAACAGGACCTGTAGGTCATTTATGAATGAGACAATATAATCACAGAGAGTGTATTTAAATGATTAAAAGTCCAAAGACCATGTAAGAAAAAGCAAAATTAAGCTATAAGAAGCAAGCTGTGAAAGTTGCCACCAATACTATCAACAAAAAAGGCTGTAAGCTAAATCAGAATGATTAAAAAATAAAGACAAAATGAAATAAATTAAAAAAGAGCACAAATAGTTGGCCAAACGCAGCTACCCAAACTCAGCACGAACCATTTACACTCTTAGTTTGCTATATGTGGGAAGAGCCATTCGTCCTTTGAAAGGAGCAAAAGGAGTATAGCTGAGATCAGTGACCAATGGGACATGGTCTAGATGAACATGGCCCATGAGGGATGCATCATCTCAGGCTTTCCCTGCTCTCCAGGACCCACCACACATCGCATGGCTTGAGAAACTGCACTCAGAGCAGGGTATTCTGCCTGCACATTGTCAAATACTTCACTTAGGACCTGCTGCTGCTCTTGACATGGAGGTTAAGAGCTATGTAAATGCCTCGCTTGAGCACTTAGGACTTTGTTCCCTTGGATCTCGTACTGATGGAGCAACCAAATGCTCGTGTTTAGCCCTTTTACTGGCGTGATCCCTTCACTGCTGAACTATTAATATTGCTCCAAACCTCCTGAAGCATGGGACACAAATGACAGTCTTGTCAGCTCTGGCAATTTTTTATGAAGCTTGGTATCCTTCTTAAATCCCAGCTGCAGAAATTGAGAGATTATATCACTGTCCCAGTTTATCACTATTGAAAACAAATGTGCAGTTTCTGGCCCTCAGCATGCTTGAAAAATGCCTGAAAACTTGTCATGAAATCAGTCTCAGAGCTCAGTATCCAGAAGGCAATACAGGAACCTAAAAAGTGTATTTATAGAAAAAACCCAAACCAATCCATGATTTGAAGCCAATCTTGTAATTTTTGGTGCTTGGTTGATGAGTTTGAATACCTGAAGTGGGCAGTGTTAAGAGCAGACATAGCAAATGCCCAAGCAAACACACACTGCTTCTCCATGGATTGAAACAATCAATCTCATTTGATTAACTCTGCTGGAAGTTATATTTTAAGAGGTAAAATGATTCCACAAAGATGACATGTTGGCATTTGAAATGAGATGAATATAGTGCCTGTAAAAGTGCAATCCTTAATCCTCAATAATAATAATAATAATCCTTAATAACTACCCCAAAAGAAGCATCATCCCCAGGAATAAGATGGTAATTCACTCTCCATATTTAATTTGTTTCTAAGCTGCTTTTGAAACAAGACTGCTAAATAGTAAGTTGGCTTGTGATCCTAGACTTGACTGCTGGACTTATAATCATGCCATTGATTCAGCATTTCAAACTAAGTCACAGGATACAAAATCAGGTGGGCTAATTCCTTAAGCTGTTTAAGCAAAAGATTGTGAATGCAGGGTAAATTTAGAGATAGGAGTCTGTTTACTGCAAGCAACAGGGGAAAGATAATACATTGTCATCACCAAGTGACTACAGCTGACTCTATGAACAGTCTTGTGTCTGAAGACTATATTTCAAGACATATCCTTCATAAATGCATGGAAGTCTAGGATTTCAGTCTACATTAAAGGAACAAGTGATGACAATGCACTTAATTAGACTAAACAGTTACTGAATCTCATTAGTGAGATCTTGCAAAAAGAATGGAAAACTCTGGTTTAACAAAAACCCCCCCACAGTACTCATCCGGTTCAAAAAAATAAAAAAAAAATACTGCAAGTGTTTTGTTTTCTTTTTCTTAAAAAAAACTCCCACCCAACAACCACCTTTCATCTACATTTCTGAATAGTTCTGACTGTTGAGGTTTTATTCATTAGCTACTGGGGCCAGAATCAGCGTGACAAATGCTGTCAGATTCACGTTTTGGTCATGTTAAGGAAAACCCTCAAAGAACAGATAAGGGTAGATCGACCACTTTAGGAACAGGAATGTGCAGATAATACAGGATGTGCATGTTCTGCAAATGTCCTTTGCAGACAACCCTAAACTGGATGATTTCTCTAATGATGCACCTTGGCTAAATTTACAATATAGTCTAGTGGAACAAAATACTAGGAATTATTGATTTTTAAGGAAAAGCAGTACTACAGGGAGTTAATATACAACAGCTACAGTAATATTTGTCTTGAATGTGCATTGGGCAGAATCCTTCAACTGCTCTTACTGCCAACATCCAAGGCCTGCTCTAAAAATCATATAAGTCTGAACCTTTTAAATGCAAATTTGTCCTATTTATCTGGTTACAACTCAGTGAGTAGAATCCAATAACTCACCAGATTAAAGGATATACAGGATTATATAGCAGAAGGTAATTGCAATTAACTAATATCTGGATGGCATTTAATACACATATTGTATTATTTCAATGAGATGAGACAGAATAATATTTACATTAAGCATTTTCTGTTTATAGAAATGGAATTTACAGTTCAGTAAGGTATGCAGGCGCTATATCAAGAATGAGATGAGACCATTTAAAGTCTTGTGAATTACTGATATAAATTCATTTTGTTTTGTTTCATGCACCAGCGCTTCTTACAGTGGCACCAGAAGAGTAGTGCAGTTTACAACAGGGGAAAAAAAGAAGAGGAAAGAGCAATTGCTTTGAAATTCTATCTGAATTGTCTCATTATTATTCAAGCATTAGAGGAATGGTCCAAAACATGACAGCATGGGTAAACAGATGCAGAGTTTGGAAAATAGGTAATCTAACTGAAGTATTCATGGCCATTATTAAACAAATGTTATATTGCTTTTGGGTAAATCTGGTGATTTTATTTAATTTGACATTGTTTTCAAGATAGCAAGATAATACTGTTCGTTTCTAATGCTCTGAAATGAACAAACAGGTGAAAATTGATGCCACATTATAATGTTTCAACAGTAGCTGGTTAGTTAAACTTCTAGAGTTTCATGAAGAATCTGCATACACTTATTAATGGACTTTTACATACAATATCAATGCTTAGAGTGCAGCGGTCCCATTAAAATCTGCTTTCACTGAGTCACTATGCAAGGAGAGATTGTTCTATCAAGAAGAGTTTTGGATGAGTATTTGAGACTAAACAGTAAAACTGAAAGAAAATTCACAGATTTAGTACAGGAATGGTAAAGAAGACTATGAAAGCTAATATTTTGAAATTGCCTAAAAATTGCAATAAATTCTGCTGCCTACTGAAATTATTAAGCCAACAATAAACAGGAAGAATGGAATATCAAAACCTCATTGCATAGTGTGTCATCATTCTTTAATGAGGCATTCCTTCAACCTTCTACCTCTTAACACCTTTGGTGATCTTACATTATTTACCTGTAAGATATTCAATGTTCTCTTTTAGAGATTAAGCCTATAGGAAGTATTAAAATCTTAAGAATGTACTATGTCAGATAACAATGACAGAATTAAGCGCTGAAAAGCTTGGTTCAGGTTCAGAAGACAATTTTGAATGAATAGCTATAACTTCTACTAATTTATTTCAGAAGGGACTTCTCATATATACCCTCAAATATTTAAGACGCTTTACACTACTTCTCAGGAATCCATATCTTCTCAAAGTGCTTTTTTCTTTTCACTTGAAGGCAGCATGGACTTAAAACAATACTGCAGGGAATGTACCGTTCCATAAAGCACATAAGGATGGCAGGATCCAGGAGACACAAGGCATAGAAAATTGTTGAAAATTATTAGATGGTACAACACATAAGTTCCATTTATGGTGACTTCTACTTCCAATAGATAGGATATTAAAAAAGGCAATAAAAATGAAGTTACATGAATAAACTTCCAGAAATGAGTGGAGTTCCACCAGTGATCGTCTCTGCGCTGGTAGAGGTAGAAGAATGGGGATGTAATGAACCGGGAAGCAGTCACTACAACAAATGAGCCTCAATGCGGAGCCAGTGGAGCCCTTGGCGAACATAACGAACCAGATTGGTCATACTGCTGTGTTGTGTTAAGGGTCCCATCACTGAGTCCAGGTCAACAAAGAATTCTGCAATACACAAGAAACAGAAGTGAGTACTGTTTCAGGCAATGGTACAAAAATACATGTATTACCATGATTTTCCACTCAGTAACAGAAGTGTAATTAGTGAGTTCTCAAGATGTTGTGCACATGAGCATGTGGTCAGTAGGAAAGAATTTAAATAAAGGCAACAAACAGAACAAATCAAATTATCCATGCTGGAAGTCAATCACAACATTCTATAAATGGTTTGCTCTGATGATCTGTACTTTCAGTTTTTTGAGCCTAGGTTTGCTGACTGCATGATTCAAACAGCTGGCAATGAACCATGGCATTTCCTTTTCTATGTTGTACCCTCTCCTGGTCAGGAAGAACTAGTTTGGATCTAGCCGATGACCTTGCTTGCTCTTTTTCCCACCTTCCAATTTCTGTTCCTGCCATTGCAGCAGTTTTGACCCTCTGCTCATCCTGCTCCAGCTGCAGGCCCAGAGGATGTGTGTGGGATGAGAGGGGAGAAGGAAGAGGGGAGAGAGAACACAGCAGGAAAATAGCATCTAGGAGATGAGGGGAAAGAAAACATGGTTAAGGCCACTGGGATCCAGTGTTGGAAGGGTTAACAGGAGGTCACTAAACAGAGAGCCATAGTTAGGAAGCAACACACCAGTTTCTTCATGCTATGTGTTAGATGCACTTTCGGTGAAAGACTAATCCTGTTAGACCCAACGGACCTTTCTTAGTTACTTTCAATGGAGAACTGGATTGTGTCCTCTGTTCTCCCACAGCTTGTCTTTTTGCTCACTGGGGCACAGGCATTCCCACATATACAACAGTTACACTATATTTAGGTGAGTGGGAGTCCCCTCTCAGTTAAAGCCCCTCAGAACTCAGATAACAACCGACAATCACAGTAACTGGTGGCTGAGCCCTTACATTCTCACCCTATCTAAAATCCAGTGTGTGGCACACAGCCAGCTAACACTGTACTGGATGCAGTTCAGGAGAGCAAATGATGGGTACAAAATCATTATCAGTACTTTCTTCAACAAGTAAGTGCTGCTTTGAGGTCTTCTATACAAGTATTGACCCTGGTCAGCTTGGGAGGTACAGCAATATCACAGCACAAAGTGATTTGGCTGGAGGCAAGCATAATGAAAGCTTAGGGCTATCACCAGTTGTGTTAAGATGCTGCACCTAGCAGTTACTTTTAATCTTCCTTCCTCTGTCATTTATTCCCCGATTCCAGTCTAAAATCAATACATTTGGAAGTGAAATAATGCAATGTCTTGCTTGCATTCTAGGGATCTTATTCTGGGCTCAGATAAATAATTGCTTTGAACACTGAGAATTCACCTTAAAGCCTAATTTCAGTGTAGCATTTCTTGAAAAAGCTACAGGCACTGAAGCCACTTATTAAATCTATACTTGAAAGAAAAAGCCTACAGAGCTGATAGTTTCTACTGTAGAGAAAAAGTGCTGCTGTCTTTGGAAGCTTAAAAAAGTACCTGATTTCATAAAGTCAGCTGAGAGTTTGATGTTATAAATGACAAACAACTCTCTAGGTGATCCAAACAAAGCAGCCTGTGGGTTGGCTTTGGGAAGTCTGCAGTTTAGCCTGACCTGCTACATATGCAGAGTTTATGACAAACTCCATCTACTCTCCCACACACTCTAAACTCTACTGACCAGAGGAAATTCAACCAGAGCTACATGGCAGTATGTTCCCGCTTTCCTTTTCAAACCAGATCAGCTCGGCAGGTCACAGTCCTGCTGTTCTCCCTCTTGCTATGCCTTTTTATTTTAATGGCACATCTTTTGTCAAGCTGACAAGAACTGCTTCTGTCTCCTTCTCTGAGCCAGCTGGACATGAGTCAAGTCTAAACTGGGAGCGTGCAGGCATACTCAGAGGAGCACAAAATCTAAGCTGACAGCCATGGACAAGGGGAGGCTGCACAGACCCTGCAATGTGGAAGAAATCTCTTGTGTCTGCATGGGCATGACCTAAGAAACATCTATGACAGCAGTAAGACTCAGAGGTAATGGCTATTAGACATTACAACGATGGGGCCACATTTTTATACCGATCTCTATTAGCTCATCAGGGACAGATTCTTGGGCAAGACATACCATGTGATTCAGAAGACAACAGAAACAATGAAGACTGACCACAAAAAAAAAAAAAAAAGAAAAAAAAGAAAAATAAAAAAAAGAAAATAGTGACTGGATCTGTTGGGGTTTTTTTAAAAAAGAAAATTCATGTTTATCTAAATGTGGGTTTCTTGTGGGTTTGTGTTTGTTTGTTTGTTTTTGAGGCTATTCTTGTTTCAAGGAGATGGGGTGTAAATCTCATTTATGATGAACTGAGTGCCCAAAGCCCTGAGAGAGAGGCCAAGAGATCTGTCCTTTACCTGGGACTCAAGGCAGAGTCTGGGGTTTGCTTGCTGTCATGGGGCATTTTTTGACTCACAGTCCACAGGCCAGTGTACCAGAGCCTGGGCACTGTGATGGCCAGTCCAGCTGACAAAGGTGGATTAGAGACAGCTTCAAGGAAAGACAGGAGTCCTGTCCCAGACAGCAAGTTATAGGTATTTTGAATTATTTGAGTGGTGCAGATGACATCTACTAAAATAATTACATCTAGGTTTCCAGACAGTCAAACTGTCTTAAATATATCCTTCTGTAAACGGAATCCATCATGTGATATAATGAAGACCTGCAGAGTACCACAGCAGTTCTTACATACTTACAACGTGAATTTTTCAAATTGCAGTTTGTCTTTAAGCATGCAACTTTAAATTGAGTACTTAATTAGAAATTAGGTATCTTTCCAGACAAAATGTAAAGACAGACATACTATAGTACATATGAAATTCTGATCTCTCTCCAATGGTTTGAAGTAACACGAACTTTCCATTCTCTGTAACATGGCTGCAGTTTGTGAAACAAGATATGAAAGAACAGGGCACATAGATGTCTTGCTCATGTGAGAAACCCTTATTCATGCATCCAGTCCCACTAAAGTCAAAGGGACTGCTTATCTGAATAAAGATTATTTCTATATGGCTTTGCAGAATTGTGTTTATTTGATTGTAAATCAAAAAGAGAACAAAGAAGTTGGGGGGGGGGGGGGGGGGGGGGGGGGGAGGGCAGAGAATGCATAAAAAGAGTCAGCAGGTTTTTTCCCATCCAGCTCTAGGACTGAGAGCAGCAGTGGCTGGGTACATTTTCTGTCTGCTGGCTGAATGCCTGAGCTATTTTGATTCAATACCAAGTAGAACATTTAACAACACCACAACACACAGGACTAATTATAAAATTATCGTCATGTCTTTCTCCTATCAGAGCATTCTTCTGCATTCCCACTGTAACATTCTGCAGTATATTTGACACGGAATCACTTTCATATTTTGTGAAAATGGATGCAGCTATGGAAAAAATCCAAAATGACTGCACTGCTACTAAATTAACCAATGCGAACAAAGACAAGAAGCAGTGGGGAGGATGAACAGAACTTCTATTATTGTTCCTCATTCAGGGATAGATCATTATGACCCACCATTCAGACATAAAACTCTATAAATCTCAAGCTTAGTTTCTCTAAATCAGTGGAAATTTGCCACTGACATTAATGGGAGTAAGATCAAACTGCATACAGCAAACACATTTGTCAGGAAAAGTCAGCCATATGAAATCTCAGTATAATTTAAGAGGATGAGACAATTCATGATGAGAATATTTCACAGTTTGGCTCTGCAATTCTAATGTCAAAGAAAGCTTTGTCAATGATTTGTGTAATCCCAAAGCTGGAATCTGAATAATTATATTTTCCTGGGGAAGTTCACGACTGGCTAACGATAGGCCAAATTTGTCCTTTAGTTACATCTCAACTACTCCATTGGACTCAATATAACCCAGTCACAAACTACTTGCCAAAACTCCTTTGAAGTGACTGTGGTAAAGGCTTACATTTTGTTGTTAGGAATTAACAAGCAGATTTGCAATCCAACCATAGGAAAGTCAAGGTCATGGCTTTCAGTGAACATCTCCTAATCAGACTTCCTGCATAAACATAAAATCTAATGTTTGCTTATTATCCTAGCTAGGATTTTAATAGTCTTAAACTGGTTGACAGAACAGTATGAAAATAACCTTGGTCCTCTATGAGAAGATGAAACTGTGAAAGCTCTCATCACTTGGGGCTCATGTTTGCTATATTATTTGCCAGATGCTCTGATAACCCCATGTTCAGCGTGTGTTACACATCGCCCCCTGTGCTTGACAAGAGAAGACACACATTGGCTACAGTGACCAGCAAGCAGATTTGGTCTGTTTGCTCAAGCTGTCACAGTTGTGCTCTTAGATGTGATGGTTCCAGGTCCAATTCCTGACAACGCCTACGAGAACAGAAGGAAAGCTAAAGCTGATGAGCCAAAGGGGACAATGAAGAAGCACCTTTGTTCTCCTTAGTCAGCTTGTCAGCCATGTCCCAGTGCTCGTAGCTCCGCAGGATGTTGTTGGTGATGTTGACGTGGCTGGCAGCCATGTGGTGGATGCGCTGAGGGATGGTGATTGTCCCTGCCAAGGAGGAGCCGGTGGTACCTGCGCTGCTTCCAGCAGAGCTGACAGGGGATGGGCTCAGGGACATGGGCGATGGCGTTTCTGTGCTCCTGCAAGAGGTAAAGGGAGAAAGAGTTCCCTGACACACACTACTTAATTGACGTCCTAAATACACTTAAAAAACTAACTCTACAGCCCAGTCAGGGGAGAATGTGTAGTAGTATCTCCTGGTTTTATGAGGAAGGAGAGCTTATAAGCTGGGAATGTTTGAAAATAAAAAGGGATTTAATTCTCCCTACAAACGAACCTGTTATTTTAAAAAAATAAATCAATCATAAAAATAGAGCAATCTTTCAGAGAAAGAAATATCTCATAGCTGTAATGATTTTTCTACCTGCTGCAATGGCAGTTAGAAAACACTCAATGTGCAATATTGGTTTATTATCAAAGCATTTTGTAGAAATCACAATGACAGTTTGCTTCAAATATAGTCACCACAATAAGTAAAGTGCAAGTCTTAAAAGCACCCTGCAGAGCAGTATTAGGAGCTGAGGGTACTATAGGATTATGAATATCTCTATAGGATTCTTTAAGACTGGCTATGGAGATTTGTTTCTAAGTGCCTACAGTTCATCCACACGGTTTTGTACAGAGCAGTGTTTTAAGTTACCTACTTAGTGCAGCACTAATGTTCTAATAGAGATTTTCCTTTAATTCTAACACCAGCAATTAGGCATCACCTGCTGGCTGCAGGCAGTGCAAAGGTCAGCACAACAAGCTCGTGTTTAGAACTGTGCAGCACTGAACGCTCAAATACAGTTATTCTCTTTGAAAAATTGTTTCAGTGAACAAGATTAAGGGTTCCAAAAACCTCTTCTCTTGCCCCCATTTGGAACCACTTACCTAAACAAATGCATTTGATTTGCAGTGGAATACACTTGAAACACAGGGCTGAGATGCTCCCAGCACTCTCTGCATGAAGCAAAGATACCAAAACTCTCTGGATGGGGATGTTGCAACCCTTCTCTTGACAGGCAGCCACTGATGCCTCATGCTGTGCAACAGCATCAAGCATACTTGGACTCATTGTGGGTCTGACCCAAATCCCAGGGTAGAAAGGCTTTTCCTCTTGGCTTTATAAGTCACCGTCAATGGTCCTGAACATGGGGTGGGGGTACAGACCTGCTGTGCTGGTACCTTGCAGATGCTGTAGAACAGACTGCCACCACAGCACAGCCTTGAGCTGAAAAGCATTTATGGCAACAGCTTTTACTGCAGATTTTCCAGCAGTGCCCTGCTATTACCTGTGCTCATCAACAGGGTCCTCTGATACATTATTTTTCCAGAGCTAAAGAGGACATTAATTCATCTGCCAGTAGCTTTTTACACAGCTTATGTGTTAGAGTTTAAGCATATCCTATGGCACAAATGTGTTGGGTTTTTTTAAGTCTCAAAACATCCTGGTTACTTGACACGTCACAGTGTCTTTAATGCACAGAAGAGCTAAACTATACTAGATTAGGTTTGGGAGCAGTTAAAAATCATAAGTATCTGAGGAGACCAGGAGTATTTTGTTAGAGCCACTTAAAACAAGCTGACGCACTTCTGCCAAATAAAGCACATTGTTCATTGGATTTACCCTGTTCTGCACAGCCATTATTACTGTGGTGAGTCTATTAAATCTTTCTATTCTGGCTTTCTGTCGCTTGAGGTGGGAAACATTTCTGTAATGAAACTAGGGAAAATTTGTTTCATTGCCAGCCTGGAACTCAGGCCAACTTTGCAGAGGTTCACAAACCTTTCAAACAACAGTGGCCAAAAATTCCAGTAAGACAAGCTGTGATTTTTGAAGGTTTGAGATCCTGAGCAGACTACACTTCATGGCAATAGATAATCTTTTTTGAACAAAGCAAAATTTAAGACACCCTGCTGTGTCTCCATTCTGAACGAGGCTGCTGATCCATCTCAAGTGGTGCCATACCCTGATGGTGTTTGGTTTCTCCTCTGTGGTGTGCGACTTCTCTTCATCTGGTACAAATTTGTAGGGAATAAGAATAGCCCTGGGAAGGCAGAACACACACTGCCAGTGTCAACACCAGGTCTGTGACAATCCTTGGGGCCACCAGTAGACACCTGAGATATACAGTAACTCTGAGCCAACTGGTGAGCTTTTCTTCTGAGATTTCAGACAGAAGACTTGAGTGTGGAATTTGTGTGTTGAGTCACAGCTGTCATAAAAACACTGTTACAACACAGCCTTGTCATATTCAGCCATTTTTACTCATCAAGTGCTTCCTTCTTTGAATAAAAGTCAGAGATTTCAGGGCTTTGCTTCCTTATCTCCAAAGTTAGTGGGAAGAGACAATCAGCTGGGTGCTATGTTACAAGTGATGCTGACCCAAATGCTGGGTTTCTGCTGCCTGTGTTGTGGCAGGAATTTTTTCCTCCAGTCAAAACTCAATGATTCTAAATCCTGGACACCTAATCAACTCCTTTAAATACCAAGGGAGATGCAGAGCACACACTTCACAAGGGTCTATTATAGGACAGGAATAAAAGAATAACTTCCGCTCCATGAATTTTTTAAGTATAGACCACCTCTTAAGGAACAAAAGAGGTGTAATGCTTCAGTGGTCTATTTCAGCACTAAAACTTCATGTAAAAATTACCGCACTTTTATTGCAATACAAGGTTTCACTGACATTTAAATGCCTTGAAAAACTGGCACATATCGAATAATTTAGTTTAGTAGTTGTTTTTCTAATGTTAAAATATCTTTTTGGGTTTTATTTAAAGTGATTTTCTATTTCATTACTTTAGTTTCATTACTATGTGTATGAAATACACATAATTTTGTGTATTTCATGTGCATATATATATATGTATATATACCCCAAATCATTTCCTTCAAGCAAAATGTTGGAATTATTGGTTTTGTACTGATTCAGAACAAAGTCTGTTTGAAAACTTCAATGCTTTGTGTGCTAAACTTCAACCCATTCTACAGCTTTATTACTTTGATTCCTTGGAGTGTCTAATAGTCATTTCTTCTTTTGAAGCACTAGAAAGCAACTATTAACAATTATTGTTTTCACCTAGTATTCAGCCTACTTAAATAAAGAAGGACAGGAAGGTAAAGTCCTTGTCCTTTGTTTTACCTGTATGTGTATGTATGACCAGGAGAAAGAAGCAGGTGCAAGGTGTGGGGGTGGCGATAGACATTGCAAGATAAAGGCAAGGCTGCAGCAGCAATGCACCTTCAGGCTGCAGCAGATCATAACTGCATTTCACTGACTTCCTATCTGAGGTGACGGTGTTTTAACGTTAGTATAAAGCCACTGATAATTGGTTGACTAAGTGCTTTCACATTTACACCACTATTATGCCTTCAGTTTTATTAAACAGCACTTACCATATATCAATGAAATATTCATTGGTCTTTCATTACTTAACAAATCATTGAAAAATCATTGCAATGAAGGTTAACTTTACTTTGGCTTCCTAAAATGACATGGTACTTGCTAGCTAATTAACAGATATTTTTATGGCCTTCATTTGGCTTCAGAAGGAAACTGTCAAAGAATTCAGCATATACCCACCATGGCTGATTTTAGATTTAAAGGAGGCTTTGCACAAAGATAAAGGTGTGTTTCAGCACTTCCTTCTCACCCACACTGGATGGCTCACATGGGTACCTGATATAGTCCAGTGGGAGCCCCTCACCCCCACAAGCCAAAGACCTGTAAAATCAATTCCATCACACAGAGGAACTTTTTCTACCTCCTGCATATCTGAAACATACCAGTACCTTCCAAACCACTGAGTCAGGAGTCAGGGCCTGTCCTTTGCCTGTAGAGGCACCAAAACTTCCCCCCTCTCTTGGAATCACTTGTTCCTAGACTGAAATACTCAGCAGAAAATACTTACTTTCCATTGCCGCCCCAAGGTGAGGGTGCCTGTGAGGCTTTTGAAGAGTTCTGTAAGTACAAAACGAAAATGGAAATAAAAGTGACACAAGTACATGAATATTGAAGGTTCAACATGCCCAGTTTTTGTTCTAAGAGCTACAGTGCATGTGTCAGAACACCTCTGCCCATCATTAAATGGTGGATGATTGGTAGGTTCCAACCAGTAGCTTGAAAATCACTTGATGAAAAAGGGAATACAGTAAAGTTCCAGTAAAAGCAGATGTAGTTCACAAAGAAGTGGTTTAATTACCACTGAAACTTACTCTACAAAGTAAGTTCTTCAGAGTGCAAATGACTTCTTATGTTTAGGGGGACCTGCAATCTTTTAGTAAGAAACAAAAAGGATTTGCATTGATGCCTTAATAAAATTAATCCCTCCCAAGTTGCTAGGGAGGGTGTCTTGGGATTGAGACAGTAGTAACAATAAAACTTCTAATAAGGATCTGCTTTAATGCCCTTGTTTTTATGTATTTTATTTGTACAAATTGACTTTCCTTACCTGCTTACTCATTCTGCCTTTTGTGTCTGTATGGCACCTTGTACAGCCCTGCACAAAAAGATTTCCCAGCAACAATAAAGCCCAGATTTTTCCAGTCGTACTCAGACTAGGTGGTATGTTACTTAGTTCCCATAAAAAACGGTAGTAGCAGGGCTGAAGTGTGCTTTCTGAAAACAATCACTCTGAGCTCCCTTGCAAAGAAGTCAGAATGCACAGGGAAAATTCAATCAAGTTTTACAAGTTCTCTTCAAAGAGTTACTGTCATTGTTATAGAATTCATCTGATTACTGCAATCGCTATTTTGGATGTGAGGCATGGAGATTCAGTGAGGCACAGAGAAGCCTAGAGCATGGCCCAAGGTCATGCAGCTGACTGAGAGCAAAATCCTACCCTTCACTTCTAAACACAGCTGAACTTGCCACACAGTATTGACCAAAGCAGAAAACACTGCCCAAACCATGACGCTGGCCTTGCCTGTTGGTTGCTATACAGTGTACCACCATGCTTCCTTAAGGATGTGAGCGTGAACTGCAATGTTTTGCAGTACAGAGCACATGCAGTGTGTATTTTTGACACCCACTCATATGTAAGAAGGAGGGAGATCCTAATCTCCCCTGAAAAGTCTCCAGGGATGAAGAAGCAGCTTTGACATTAGTTTCTACGCTCTGGGGATTGTTCCCGACAGTATCTGGAGACAAATACTACATCTGTCAAGATTAAGACTAGATCTCAATTTGAGGTAGTTATTTGACAATGAAACTATTTGATTTTTTTTCCCCAATGACCACTGACAACACATTTTTAAAACCAACAAATATTCCTCAAACTTTCACTTTTAGGTGAAATGCATTAAAGGATGCCACTTTTGCTAATCTTAAAAAGTTTGACTTCAATTTAAAATATTTATCATTTTAGTTATATTTTATTTCAAGTTGTCTCTAAATTTAAAAATTACTTTTATGATTAAATAGTTATTTTCTGTTTTGAAATGTCAAAAATTTGAAACTTTTAATTGGAAATTAATCAGAACCAGTTCTGTCCACAAATGGTTTCAATTTGGACAAAGTGGCATTTGTGAAGAAAAATGTAAAAACCAATTCTGCCAAAAAATTCCTCTCCAGCTCTGCTGTAAACAGTGGGTTGCTTTTCACAGTTAAAATTGTGAAAAATGTTGAATAACAACTCTATTCAAATAGTTAATATATTTCATTTGTATTACAGATTCTTGCTAGTGAACACAGAGTACATTGTGCAGCAACACAAAACTAATACATAGTTAATAGCTCCCATTCTTTTCTTTTCTCCTCCTATGCCTTTACCACAAAAAGATCCTGAACATATAATCTCTATATACTCAAACACCACTTCTAGCAAATAAGTCACAGTCATTACTCTCTGCAGAAAAAGTTTATCAAATGATCTATCTAATAACCTATTTTTTTAACACACAGTCTACATTCATCCGGGATAAAATCTGAAGTAGATGAAAATGCTGAGGCTATAAATGTGTCTAGTTCAAATTTAATTTGTTGTGCAAATCCCTGACTGAGGACTTTGCAAGTAGAACAGAGGCACTCCTAGTGTCTTCAAGGGAGCCTCAATTTAAGCAGAAGATCCTGAGTAACATTACTAAAATTGCAAAGATACACACGTGCACGCAGAGGACACCAAGGAAGTCAGGACTATGTGGTGGTTGCTAGCATCATAGTACTGGAGTTATCCAACAGAAAGAACATTTTATCACCATTTACATGAAAATGTTAAAACTGCAATGTTAAAAGCTTTATTGGTTTGTAGTACTAATATGTCAAAGCCTGGAACAAATTCATGGAGGCTGAAAAAAGCAACAAAAAAAGACAGATGGGCTGACAAACCAGTATAATTATATAATTATAGAATAATATGTAGTAATAAACTACAAGAATTAATGTATGTATGCTTCAAACAGTATTAACCAGTAAAATATAAATATCAAAACCCTGGCAGAGATGAAGAAAGATTCTGTTTTGCCCTTAATTTCAGAATGGTGAGGACTGGTCATTCTTACACTGGGTAAACAGCATTTGACGAGGTAAAGGAAAACATCATCGTATCATGACAATCACTGATCTGCACTTGATTTGAGGTAAAGGGAAACTTTCAAAATGTAGATAAGTCAATTTGAAATTCCACAGGAATAAAAGCAGAAATCTCCAAGTCTGCAATAAGCTTCAGCAAATCTCACCGAATTTAAAATCTAAATTTAACTAACTAAAGCCTAAATAATTGCTTTATTATGGTGCACTGGGGGCCAGCTCATAATCACTTGCACATTGAGATCTTGAAAGAAACAGTTTCTTTTACAGAAACCTGCATAAACATTACATGGTGTTGAGAATAATGTTATTTTAGCAGAATTACTGAATTTGATCCTTTGAATCAAGTGACTAATCCAAAAATTCCCCAAATCACTTCTGTCCCACTCCCTGGCAGCCATTCTGCCTGCTTTTCCCAGGGGAGAGGTTAAATGTGTGACTTTTAAGTAGTGCAGTTGTACTTGTGAAGCTCTCAGTGCTGGTATGAATTTCATTTCATATCAAGAAATTAAACAGAATAAAGATTACCTTAAAATATTCCATCAGAGATCTGGAGTACTTCATAGCATGGTCCTTCTTTAGTTTAAACATTCTCAAGTAGAGAAGTGATAAGCATCGGTAGCTGTGGTAATTAGGAAAGGATTATGTTAATTCCACTGTTTAATGAAACCTATAAACTGCAAAAAAAAAAAAAAGCTGACCGATATTTTGCAGTTTCTGTTCTAAGATTAGATTTTGCAACACAAGCAAATGGAGGAAAAAAATGTGGTCAAAAGCATTAAATTCCCATCTTGATAAGAGTATAAATTAGAAGAATAAATGTTTAGTCAGCTGCTGAAGAAATCCATTAGTTATCCTTTAATAGTTTAATGGAAAACAAGAATAATGATCTTCTGTAAGCTGCTTAAGTAATTCAGTACATTTAAAATCCTCCTTAAGATTTTAGCTGCTTCTCTCATTGTCGCAATGGGACTTACCATAAAACTGCTAATTTCTTGTCCCCTTCTGTGGCAGAAGAGCCTGTGAAATTCTTGAGTCTCATTGCATACCTTGCCAGAAAAGTGAGGAGAGAAGTTAGTGAGAATTAAGATGTTTCCAGGAATAATATTGACACTCTGAAAAACAACAGCCACACATAGATATTCTTCTCCAACTGCAATAGTTAATGGTCGCATTGTTCTGTAAAGATGAGACCAGTGTAAAATTCAACAGAAAGCACTACTTAAAATCTGGAGGGTTAAAATAAATCACCTACGCATTTTCTGGGCCAATGAGGTGAACTATTCTTGGGCATATTAGTGATATTATATCCAGCCATCTAGGCTGAGTCCTGCAAACATTTGTGATGAGTGTTGGACAGAAGCATAAGATCTTGGCTCTATATGTACTGAAGAGTAGAGTAATATATAATAAGGTTTTACATATAATACTTTGGACTTGAATAATACCTTAAAAATCCTTCTCATAAATGTTTCTTCAAAGCTTTTAATATATTTTATATAGAAAATGGTTTTAAATACAGGAAAGGTCATGTTCACAGGTTTTTAAATTCTTGGGTCTATTAATTTATGAGTCTTGTGTACTTGGTCTTCCTTCTCTATTTAATTGCTGCTGTCCGGCATGTGTATGATCAAAGATTGAGTATTCCTACCTCCTCTGTCTCTTTTTTTTTTTTCTTTAACTGAACACACTCCATTCCATGCATTTAGTCTCTTGAAAATCAATTCATCGCATAAAATCATTGTTCTGAGCCCTAATGCAATTTCACAGGTACTTGTGTTAGAATAAGTAATAGGGTTCAGCGTTGCGAAAGAAAGTTTTAAGGTATCCAGGCAGTCTTGATGAGTTCTCATTTACAAGGAGGTAATGAAGTGCAGGCAGGCAGTGCTGCTCTTGCTCTGCCTGCCTCCCACCACACTCATCATCAACCTCCAGCTTGCAGCTGTAGCACACCACCTGATGTGCCTCCTCCACATCCTGTCTCACAAGCTCTTCAATATTGTTGTTCCAGTCATACCGGATGAATCCGATCAAACACCAAGGCATATGTCTCTTTGGGATTTTCATTCTTATGTTAGGGATTTTAGCATTACCATTAACTTAAAACACCTTTGACAGTCAGATCAGATATTCCAATCTCTTTGATGCTCCACTTGCTTGCACAAATGGATGCAGATACTCAGGGTAGACACAGCCAATGCAAAAGGAGAACATGTTGCCTCTGATGAAGGCAGGAATAAAAGGGAGAAAAATCTCCTTGTATTTCTTATCTCACATTAAAAATCTATGATGTTAATGTTACGAACCATATTAAGAAAGTGCGTGTACACAGCTGCATACTTGGTTTGTACATTCATCACCCAATGTAGCCCAAAATAATTGTTTATTTGTCCCTAGAGTTTATTGAACATGTACCAGCCTGCTGCTCACCTGGGCAATCACCTTTGTTCCATGTCTGACCACTGACAGCAATTACACGGGCAAATCAGTCTCTCTCTGGCTGCCTACAAGATGCTGCACACAAGAGTTGGTGTATTAAGCTCTACCTTTTATGACAGGTGGTGGAATTAATCTCACCTGACTTTAGCAAGTTAGAAATTTATCTACTGTAACAAAGCCCTCCAGATTCTTCCATAGGCAAAAGCAGTTCAAAAAGCAGTACAAAAGCAGTTCAGGTGCTGCTTCCATGCCAAAGCCTATCTTCCATGTAGCCTGCAGCGAGACTGTACTCATAGAGGAGATGCTGGGAAGAGCAAGGCAGCAGTCCTGCGTATGCTGGTGAACACTGGTTGCTCCAAGATGTAGCCATACACTCTGCTGACTCCATCCAGCACCAGCAACGTAGGGTGGAGGGGAGATGCAGGTATCACCCATCTGTGAGCTATTCCTGGAGCTGCCATCCTCTGAGTTAACAGGTGCACATATTGTGGCTCTTGAATGAACAAAGATTTTTGGTCCATCTGCTTCTGAGCAGACAGACTGGTGGATTGAGGAACTACATTTTCAACCCTGCCATGTGGTTTTCTTAAAAAAAAATAAATGTGGGCTCCTATGAAGAAGCACTCACTTCTTTAAAGTATATTTCTTTAAATATTATTTATCCTTCCATACAACTGTAGTTGTGTAGTTCAGGACACAAAGTGCAGGAAGAGTTTCAGCAGAGTGGAGTAGAGGCAGGAGGCTCCTTTTCTTAAGTCTCTTTAGGGATTAACTTGGATCGCAAGCGTTGAGTGAACATTATTATTTTGTTGAGTAATATCTTTAGATATTCCTCTTCTCTTTATGAAGTGTAAAATGTAAAAATACCTCTTTAAATATTTAACGGGCATATTATTTACCTGAGAGGAAAAGCTTCTTAAGTTTTGATACATTTTATTATGTAAATACATACCTATTCAAAATGTAAAACTTGCATTATTTTTGGCAGTCCCTAATAGCTAATCTGGCATGTTAAAATCCTGCATGTTAAAAAAACCACCTTTGTCACATTAAAAACCAAGCATCTAGGGCCTGATTTGCCTCCTTTTCTTTCCCTTGTGCAGATTACTAGTAATTACACTGACATTAATAGTGATATTCACAGCATTCACTGGGGAAAGCAAAGGTGCATCACAGTGAAAAGGGAAAATCCAGTTGTTCTATTTACAGGTAAATTTAACCCTGCTTGATTTCACTTAGATAATTTGTGCAAGTAACGCAAACAAGCCCTTACTTACTCAGGAGACCATTATTTCTATGGAGCAACACTACAAAACAGCTATAGGGAACAGTAGCAGATTTTAAAATAATGATTCTGACATTTTATGAGTAAGCAAAGACTCTCATCCACATTCTAGCCTACAAGTCTACAAAACTGTATTAAAACTAATTCAGCTAGTTTTCATTCCTTTAACATTAAAAAAAATATAATCTTTTAATACAATACATGCAGAAAGCTTCCTCTCTGGCTGTGATCTTACGTGCAAAGTTTCAACTCTTTTTTTTCTTTTTTTTTTTTTTTTAACAGCCAAGTTATAAACCCCTAAAAAAAGGGTTTGTAATAGAAATTCTGATAGACTCACTTTAATGTTTTGAATTATAAAACTACAGCTTTTAAAAGACAAGTGTCATTGCCAAACAGTGAAATTACTATACTTTACTTCCACCCACTACATTTCATTTTTAATTTTATGAATATTGCAAATTATAACACTCACATTATAACCTCTAAAGTGGATAATTTATAAAAGCTGTGTCCATCAATTATAAATTTTCCATGACATTAATAAAATGGCAAGAACTAATTAGGATGACTTCTGAGATGAAGATGCCTTGGACAAATCATTAATACGTTGAAATGGTATTTTTTAAAACATAGCAGGTTCTAATTACGACTGAAATGAGATTATGAAAATGATCACAGAAAGGACATTAACCTGATGAGTTCCACAGTCTCTGAGTACATGGTATATGGAGATTTAGCTTCTAATGGATCTCGTTCCATAGCGTTCCCGCACTCGATGAAGGAGAGGGCAGCATCAGCATAATTCACTGCTTTGCCGAACTTCTCCAGCTGAAATGGGAATGACACCATCAAGAAAATCCTTCAGCTTTAATTTATAGGTAGACAGATCATAATACACAGCAACAGTAGCGTTAGGATGAAATCAAAGAGACGCTGGTAGTTAAAAATGAACTCATACAGTAAGGCAGGATCTATGTTTTTGTGAAATCTTTTCAGGTAGTGTATGGCCGGACATTCCACAGAGGAAAGTCAATGTACATCCACTGACATGCATGGCAGTGGGGCACACAGGCAATGGGGAACACTAAGCACATCTGAACAAATCCATATTGCTCTGTGTCACTATGCAAGGATTAAGTAACAACTCTATGCTATTTGTCAGATGTCACATTCTGTGTTAACTGTTGACCAAAAAAGAAACCTCATCATTTATGACAGGAAAAAAAAGGAGAAAATATAGCACTGCTAAATATTTTATTTTACTAGGACTTTATTGCAAAAGGTTTTAGCCTCATAATGGTTGTGATTAAACTGACTTAGACATACTGATTTCTTTTTTTATGTGTAATGAATATTATATATGACACTTTTATACTAAGTATTTTATAACAGTATTTAACATTTTCAATTTTTGATAGCTGGATGTAAGAATTCTAATAACATAGCATTTGATATAAGACATCCAATACACTTTAAATAATTAAAAAATTTCTTTGTATGTCCCTATCAAAATATTTTTGATGCATTTGCATATGTTTTCATTCACAAAATGGAAGCCTATCCTAGCAACATGTTAAGCAGAACATTTAGCATTGGTCTAAGGTAACAGTATATTTGCTTTTGTGCCTACTTCTAAGAAATCCTTATAACTAGTTGCCCCTGATCCCTTTAAATTTCAAGTTCTGCTTTTGTGCATTATGTACAAAGCTTTTGTATAACTCATAGGTTTTACTTGAATGATCACAAAACAAGAATTATTTCTAAATGTTTTCTTTCTATTCCAATGGCTACTTCTCAGCATATTCTTCAAATTTCTTGCTTCAAGTCTTCCAAAGATGACTTTTTCTGGTATAAAGGAAAAGAATCTGGATGCAAGTGGGTTTAGTACAGACACAAGTGGGATTCGACCTTGCCCGTTGCTCCACACTGAAACTAGTTGAGTAGAGCTCATCACAGCTCAGCTGAGACCAGAGCGAGGTTTCCAAGATCTCTTCCATATGGTACAGTCAGTTGCCACTGCAGCAGCCCATCCAAATTAGTTGATTCCTTACTGCCATCCCAGACAAGGATAGGTTTTCGTGGGGTTGCTCCCGTAAGATGCAAAGTGTCCTGCCCTTCACCAGAAATCTCTTTTCCACACAAGCTTAGGAACAGCATTGCCACAAATCTCATTAACATTTGCTGACATGTTTTGAGGTTACATACATTATCTTTCCAGCCACTGCAACATATTTTTCAATGCTGTGTGTGCTTTGTCATGTCAGCACCAAGTAACCAGAAGCAATTGTTTCCATAGGACAACTAACACTACGGGATTGCACAGCAAATGTGTTACATGGAGATAATTTGTGTGCAGCTGTATTGGGTGAGAAAAAAAAAAGAAGTTGAGACTTAAATAGGGAAAAGAAAAAACAGATACTTTGTTCATGGGTATTTATGTCTGCCAACAAGTTGTACTGTAGCGGATGGCCTCACATTCCCATAAGAGCACTCAGGGTGTCAAACTGCATGTGACAGGCAAAGCCTGCCCGCAGGCAGCAGCATGATGTGCTGTGCCTGCTCCTCTTACTTCTGCTTGAGAAACACCCTTGATTCCCCAAGGCATAGTCAAAGGTAAGAGGATGGGAGACAGGTCAACACTTTCTGAGTGAATCAGGCTGTGGAGGGAAGTGGATTGACATAGCATGTTGAGATCACCAGGAGCCTGAGCCTGTAAATATTTGCTAGTGTGGAGCAGGCATCCCTGTGTCAGAACCATGTGTATTTTCTTTAAAGGTCAATCAGCTGTGGGAGGTGTTGTCAGTCTGCTCCTGCCAACCTTTCCTGCATGCCTTTCAGGGCTCTGGCTGAACATGCTCTGCTGAGTTGGGCTGCGGGAACCAGTGCAGGCCACCCCCTGGAAATGGGCAGGTTGGAAGGGACAACTGCTAACTTAATGATAGTCACAGCAGGTTACCAAAAACCCGAACCCACCTCCTACAGAAAACACTCTCGGTAACACCATGCCCCAAGTCAAAGGGAGCCCGAAGAGCTGAAGCAGGCAGCTTGACACGTCAAGTCTCCTTCAGCTCACCAGCTGCAGAGGGAGCGCCCTTTTTTCTTTCTCCTTAATTTGTTTGTTTTGTTTTTTAAAAAAATAGCATGTGATTGTTTTGGCATGGATTTTTTTGACAAACACTTATTTCCAAGCACAAATTCTCTACATTGAATGATAAAATATGAAACACAACCCCCCACAAATAATAACGCCAGAGGAGAACAATCAAACGGTTCTTTTTCAGTTGTGATTTTGAGAAGCAAAGTGAATCACAACACTTCATTTTAGGCATGTTAGTTTAAATAAATAGAGGGGTCAAATTCCACTAAGTCTGCCTAAATGAACTGCTGTTCTGCACTCTATATAACATACAGGAGCAAAGTCCCTACCTACGAAGCAAATGGCTATTAATGCACTTCAATGCTAGTAATATCTTGGATTGAACAAACTCTGAGTATAATCTATCAGATTAAGTGGTTTTATCAAAACCAAACCACTTTGCAAAATTAGGTCAATTTTACTAGAATTTCATATGAGGTAAAACAAGTGAAAAATCTTTCGCAGGGTTCAACTGCAAGATTTTTTTGGAAGAAGCATGTTAAGTCTTTATTTACCAGACTAAAAGCATGCATAAGAATGAATGTATTATTTAAAAATCAATTGTTGCTGATTTTAAACAATTGTATTGTTTAATAATCAAACAGTTTTACCACATGAAAATGGGGTGGAGGGTGATTTGGCTTTCTTAATGTTCCATTATGGAATATTTCAAGACTTTTGGTTTAGGCTCAAAGTGAATAGGAAAACAATTTTCAAATACACATCATCTTTTATGAAACATCCTTCATAAACAGCATGACTGTAAGGAGCTACTTTTTTGGGAAACAAATTGTTAATGGCTAGGAACAGTGCTCAGGATTTGACATGTTGTGGACAGTCTTTTTATGCAATATAATCTATATAATCTGAAACATACTTTAGTCAATAGCAGGGTTCCTCTTGGTTTGTGAGGCTTTAGGTGACATTCAGGATGTAAATTTTTGTAACACCCATCTCCATAATGGAAAGAAACAAAAAAACCCCGTGATAACCTACCAATGCATCTGCTTTATGCTTCAGCTTCTTAGCCTCTTGCATGTAATAATCCGCATTGTGAAGCCTAAAGAAACAAAATCCATTATTACAAGTCTTTATTTTCATACAGTTGGGCAAATGTTGTTTAAGAAAATTGCTGACTGCTTCCAAGAACAAATTTGGCATATACACCCACTTATCTCTTTAAATCTTAACCTGAATCTTAATCTGAAACTGCTGAATGAATAGATATGATGGGTGACCAGAATGTAAAATAACTAGCTGTAGGAACTGGCCACCCAAACGACTCATCAATGTGTGCTGAATAGAGGAAAAGGAAAAATATTTTAACTTAATTAAGTATAAGAAGTTTTCATTAGAGGAGCTAAAATAAAAAAATGAAGAATTACCGTGAACCAACATTCATGATCTGAAAGCATTTATCAACACAGTCTTCATTAATCAGTGACAACAGTTCATTTGTAAAGATTAAAACTGTGTGCCTTTGTGCAGCACTATCTGCACAGGTGCCCAATGCTAAAGCTATAATCAAAGATACTCTCTCACTGGGAGCTCTGCTTGCATGAAAACCCCAACTACGTAATATGCAGCTAGCACAGAGATCCAGTAATATTTACACATCATCAAATGTTATTTTGGGTCTTCTGGGCTCAGAATTCCCATTGGAAAGCGTTGACATTGCAGACCAGATGTCTGTTTCTAGATGGGTGGTGTCAAGAAGAATGTTAGCTGTTGGTGTATTGTGAGATTCTTCCTCCTAGAAAAAAAAGGACTTATATTAACTCTTCATAGTTACAACAAACACCTTCCAACAATATCAGTGTTCATATCCACCCCCGCAAAAAACCCCAAACAAACAAAAGGCTGAGACACAAAGTAGCATTCATATACACCCAACTACATCCAGTTTACCTCACAAAATCACCCTTCCATCCTATACAACATAAGCCTATTAGATTAATTAGGCAATATGACTCTACCTCTAACCCCTCACCTGACGTCATTAACTTTCACTCTTAGATAAAGTCAGCCTGGGTACCACAGTGTTACTGATCCAAGACACTGGCTAAAGCAAGGGTGGTGAAATCTAATACAGAGGAGCTGGATGTAAACTCAACTTCATTCAAGGTGTATCACATCATTTTCACCTTTTTTTTTCAATATTATTATTAGCTAACTTTAAAATGTCTGAAATGCGTGCTCTAATTTCAGCAAGGAATGGTTTCCTCACCTTTGCTACACAGAACAGAGAGAAGAATGGGAAGCAGAAGTCAGGAGTTGTGGCTTTGCATTGATTAAAACCAGAAGCATCGCAGAAGCATTTAAATCAGGCAATTGCAACTTGCAAGCTAGGTCCACAACCAGATAAAACTAAATTACAGATGAACCAAAGGACTAGGGAAAGAAATCTAACATATTTTAGAAGACAAATATTTCATGTACCAAGATAATAGATAAACCAAGGGTAAATCTGCCTAGAGATGCTGGGAGTGAGAGGGAAGTGGCCCTGCTGTTTACATAGCATTGTTTATTTGCTGACATACACAGTTCATTTTGGCATTGATTTCAGTTGAAGGCATGTGTATTACTCTCACAGCTTGAAGTGACACAATGATGTCAGAAAGCAACAGGGATGAATGAATAAGGTGAAGTGATTTGTCGCCTATGATCCAATGCAGCTTGTGAGTTTTACTATTACAGTGCAGGGTAACAACCTCTCATAAAGCAGCGAACTGTGAAAATCGGGGCTACGCATGTCCTTTTCTGTGGCAAAATTTTCTTCTTGTCTTAATTTTGACAGTGATACTAAGATCAGTTTGATATTAACAATATGTGTGAAACTCTAGAGAGAGGACTTTTTTTCTAAAATGGGACAAAACCCTGAAGTTTCCCTGTTTAACCCAAAAGAAGATGACAAACTGATGCAAAATATTACATTTTTTTAGTCAATTTTCTATGCAGATTCTAGTTTTGACTCTTTTTCATGTCAGTAAAAAACCATCTGAATCTGGTGAAAAGCAAGCAAAAAAGAATTCTCTATGTGAAAACCTTTGATTGGGAGATTCCTAACAGAATGATGTCTTTGTGGGAGGGGAAAAAAACAAATTTACATGGTATCTAAAAGATTATAGATGTAATTTGTGGAGATTAGGTGTAAATAAATCTTACTGTTGAAAGCTGGGAGCCTGCAAACTCAACCCATGCTATGCACAGATAGTTTTGTCAGGTTTTTATTTGTTAAGTTTATGCTGCAATATTCAGTGTAACTACAGTGGTTGATTCTGGCTGAGAATGTGGGGTATTTAGGTGATGGATACTTAAATTCTTCAGGTTTTATTTTCAAAATGTATGTGTTGTAGCTGCAGAATTAAGGGACTAATCGCAGCTACTCGGTGGCTCTCATTTTAGGCTTGGGTACTGGCTGTTCAGGAAGATACACAATGCCAAGTGGATGCCTAATGCTGACCTAAAAATGGAGCTTGCAAGAGTTGCTTATGCCCACCTCTGCAAAGATACACTTCTCACTGCTCTTCAGTGGATGTACATAAGCATTTAAAAATAGATACTGGGAGGAAAAAAAAAATCAAACAGAACAAAGCTAAGTTAATTTTATTTTATCTTGTTCACTTCCAGTAACTGAGGTTGGTTACTTACACAGATTCCTTTGGGGTTAGAAGAGGATTTATTTTCATTCTTTCTGTGTTTAGAAACAGAGGAGGAAGAGCTGCTGGTCTGTGAGTTGTTTGTGATGTTGGTCTCTTGGCTGAAGGAGCTGCTGTCACTGCTGTGCCGTCGGTGTATGGGCTCATCCAAGAGTGGGGATAAGGGAGGAGGGAATAGCTTCTCTTCTCTTTTCTTTGCCACTTTCTTCACTGAGCTACTGCTGCTCCTGGGGCACAGATAAGAACCAGTTGCATTTGAAGATCTTTGATTAATCCTCCATAGCACAAAGCTCTAGATTTTATTTACGGAAAAGCCAGCTCTACTCTCAAATATGTCCTGCAGTCCCCATGTCCTGGGAACCAAATCGAAAGGGGACAGGCAGTAAAAACAGAAGAGCTATCTCTGCCTTTTCAATGGCTGCAGAAACCTCCTGCTTTGGAGGACAACTTCCAGTGCATTAGTCCAAATTGCACCCAACTTAAATGCTAACTTGAGTCAGTCTTCATTTGAGAGGTCATAGAGGTTATGACTCAGCAAAGTGCTATAAAGTTTTATGCATGGTGCTAGTTCCTTTGACATCAAGTAAGGCTATTTATGCGCTTAACATTAAGCATCTTTTTAAGAGATGGATTAGGGCCCACATAAGCAACCTTTGCAGAAAAACATAATAGCACATGGCAAGTGAATAAAAAAAAAATAATTTATAACAACTAAAAAATGATAACCATAACACTAACAAGATAATAATTTTTTGACCTCTAGAATAAAACCATTGTTCAACACTATATTAAAACGATACATTGTAGCTGGCAAAAGCCCTTGAGCAAATATTGCTTGATGAATTGAACGTGATTCAGAAAATGAATGTGGTTTTGACATGAAAGCTCAAGTAATATGATAATCTATTGTGTCTGGTTTATGTACAGAAATTGTTAGCTGGCTAGATATGGCAGCTGTGACATAGAGTAAAACCAAAAAAACCTGTTAGACCTTTCTGCCCTCAAATCATCCAAATAGAGAAAACCAAACCCCAACTGAGTGTTTAACATGTTAATCTAATCACAAGATTTTGTTTTAGGTACTGTCCTAGCTCAGTCAATGAGGATAACCTGTATTTTAATCTTTTGTTAGACATCTAATATTGCACTACTTTTACTTTTTCATGATTTTACTTTTCATGATTATTGACTAAAATCTCAGTAACAAATTAATTGAAAAAGAATTTATGTTTTGTTCCCAGTCATTTTCAGTCACTGTCAGGAATTATAGATCTACTTTGCCTTAAAGTAACCAGAGAAAGAGAAGGTGGCAACTCAACTTTCCTTATTCCTCATTCTGGAGTTCATTCTCATTCCAGTCTGGCCTTTTTCAGTTTTACCAGCAGTATCAATATCTACACCAGCTTTGGTCATTCACCTAATTAAGACCTGCAGTGACACAAAAATATTGTAGCCTATCTGTGATATCACCAAGTGAAATCAAACAAAATCCCCACGTTTCAGGTTTTATAGCTCTTCTATTCAAAATTATTTTCATTCCACTGAAGTGGAGTTAAAAATATCTTATTTGAAATCCTCTGATATTAAAGATCTTCAAACTGAAGAAATAAAACAAGCACAGAATTCATATTGCCTAATAGTAGGCCTGCAATGGATGCTGTCCTGCTCAGAAAACACATGGACCTGAAGATCAAAGGAAAGCAACCAGGTTGGAATAGACTGGCAGTACGTCCAAGAGAATGATTTTATGCACATGTGGTCCTGCAACATATCCACCAAAAACTTCTGGCTTGAAGCCCCATCTGTTAGCTTTCTTACCACCAAAGGACATTTTGGAACTCAGACAAGTTACCGCAGTTATAGCACAATAATACTCTGAACTTTTTCCAGAGGAAAGTTCTCCAGAGGTGGTTAAGCACTGCCCCACGAAAGCATGCATGTTACTGGACTGTAGAGAGGCAAAGCAGACACAGCTCGTGAAACACCCAGGAGTAGAACCCAAACCCTCTGCGTTCCAAACAAGTGTCCTACACAGGGATTCCTGAACTTGCATATATTGGTGGGAGCACAGAGAGAAGTGGTTCTCCATGCCTCTGTGCACAGAAGTGTGTGGAGCTCTTCTTTCTCACTGGCACAGCTTTGTAAAGGGAAGAGCAACCAAGTCTGGCATGTCTACCTCAAAAGCAAACAAAGAAAAATGCAACATGAGCCATTGGCCAAGTCCACCTTAGGATCTGACCCTGAGCCACTAGTGAGGTTCCTCAGCACATCCGTGGCTATTTCCAGGACTAACGCAGGACTGTCACTTGCAGTCTACCACTGCATGAAGAAACTTAGGGCACGTATATAGCAAGCAAAGCCACATTCCTCAGCTGCTACACAGAGGTGGAGGGACTAAGAGACTTGGACAAGAAAAAATTAAGAACTGCAGGTACCGTGGTTAAAACTTCACCAGTTCACTTCACATCATAAGACGACTTGTCCTGGTTTGAGGTAAAACAGAACTAATTTTCTATTCAGTAATTTTACTTTTCCAACTGGGCCTCTTCTAACTAACTAAACTCTGAAATTAACAGCATATTGTTCAGAAACTGTTCACTCTCACAGTGATAAGACC
>BJBW01007635.1:0-18872 GCA_004320125.1 Scolopax mira
CAACCTGTCCAGATCCCTCTGTAAAGCCTTCTGACCCTTGAGTCTTTTGGAGAATAATTTGTTCATTTGATGGTAAGGATCAAATACTTAAATGTCTCATAGTCCAAGAAAGTATTTTGGGCAACATGCTTTAGACCTCAAGGATGGCACTGTACTTCCTTTTGATGTACATACATAGCTCATCCCAGTGCTGTGCCTATTCTCCCCATGCCTTCACAGAGGGCAGCATACCAATTATCTGCCTCTATTTCAATAACCAGACAAGCTAAAGCAGTACCTCCCCCCTGCTTATTTTCCAAATTACATTCACCTTTTCTAAACAAGTTATTTAGAGTTCTGCATGTATAGCATTGCAGGCAAGTACTGTACTGCAGAAGTATAACGGTTCTGGTATTTCCCTATCTTGCAAAAATACCTTTCATGATCCTTTTTAAGACCATGTTTTCTCTCCTTTAGGATGCAATTACAGTCACAGTCATTTTCAAGCAAGAGCATTTCCAACATATAAAAGAGTGTGTTAAAACTGCATGTTATGAGCATGATCTTTCACTTTGTACTATGCATCTTATTTTTTCTGTCCAGTGCTCCTGTCCACTATTCCACTGCTCCACATCATCAGCAACTTTGAGCTTACTTATTTTTCATGCCAACTTCTGTAACAGGAAAGCAATAAAGTATTTTCAAATCTCATTTCTGAAGTACTCCAGCAGTGTTCTCCCTCCTATCTAGCATTCTCTTCCGCTTTACTTATTGAATAATTGCAGCTATTTCTCTTGCCCACCTTTCATTCCTTATTCTAAAATTAATTTATCTTAAATGAATTTATGATAAAATGAATCATAAAATTCATTTTATCTTGATTAGTATTTCCCTATATAACAGTACAGCAGATGTTTTACTAAAATCCAGGTAAATAAGGATTCCTGACCCTTTCTAAAAAATTAGTTTTAAGTTTGGATGGCAGGTTAGTATAGTACAACCTCTCTCTAGTGAACCCATGATGTATTGAATCCCATTTGCTGTTCACCTCCATGCCTACAAGCATCCCCTCCCTCAAAATATTCTCTAAAGTAATGCACTGAGATCAAACTAACAAGTTTGTAATTAGGCAGATGTCTCTGCCCTTTTCTTAAAAAGAGACACTTCCAGCCATACAAAACAACCCCCTATTTGAGACATTCTTAAAAAAAAAAAAAAAATCCTAACCAGTAGATTTATGATTTCATGTGATGGTTACTTCAGTATTCCAAGGTAGGGATTATCAGGTTTGTTTAGTTTAAAAACATTAATCTTTGCAATTTGCTCCACCTCAGAAATTGTAATTTCCATTTCTATATATACCCCTCCCCAGGAGCTAGCCTGTCTTCCTAAGACCCTAGATAACACCCTACGTTATCTTTACTGAAAACAACAGCCGAGCATTCATTTAGCTTTCAGGCCAGATGCAGATTACCTTTAATCATCACCCAATCATTTCTGTGTGGTGCTTTCATTTTTCCTTTCTCATCCTTTCATTACATTTGGAATTACCAAGCTGTTTACTATGTGTTTTGACTTTCTTTAAAAAGAGATCTACTCTTCCACATTGGTGACAAATTTGAGCACTGAATGTGTGCTGAAGAATATTCTATAAATAGGAATCTCATTCATCAGTGGGAATCACTGAATTAATCCCAAAAAAGAGAAGAAAGTTTAAGAACTTGTGAAACTGGCACACCCTTCAACCTGAAAACTGGGCTATGGAGACCTAGTAAAGAAGTAACAGAGGAGGTCCCTGCAGTAGCTGTGCAGCTTCTAAATCCATTGTATATTTTCATATATAAAACTGTACCTTCACATCACTGTCTTTTAACAGGCTTTGTTCAGTCTTTCATAGCAGTAAATATATTAGAAAAATACTAATGTGAACTTGAATGATTCAGGAAGTAGCAGTAATGCTGCAAGGTACAACTAAATAGGTTAATTCTCTACTGTGACATATGCAGAGGCTACCACAAAGCAGGTTGTTAATTTATACCAATGTTATGAGAAACATCCAGTATACATACCTACATCCTACAATAAAATGCAGCAGGTATGAGGATTTTCACCCGTCAGCTAAAAAATAAAGTTATAACCTACCACACACATACTTGGTTATGGAGACAGGGTAAGTTGGTGGACAATCACCAGAGGCATCTGGCATATGGTATCTTGTTAGCAATATTAACATGTTGAGGTATCAGAATCCTCTAAATCTACAAGGTTATTCTCCCTCCACTCCAGCCATTTTGGTAGCACTTCACTGGACACATACAAGTATGGTCACCTTGTGCTGGGGAGCCCAAAACCAGGCACAGTACTGTACACATGGTTGCACAAATACTGAATCTTACCCCGCTGGCTACACTCTTTTTAATACCACCCAGTATGCAATTTGCTGCCTTTGCTTCATGTGCAAACTATTCATTGGTGTTCAGTTTGTCATCAATCAGGGCCCCCAGGCCTCTTTCTGCAAAGCCACTTTTTATCCATTCTGCCCTCAGCCTGTACTTACTGCATGGGTTGATTCCATCCCAGGTGCAGGACTTTGTATTTGCTTTTCATTTTTCCCTTCTAGATTTCTTTCTTGTTTCGGGTTCTTTCTTATTTCCCATCCAGATTGTGAGCCATAGGTAAATATGGTAGGAATTCAGAATTTCCAAGACAAAGATTGAAGTGTGACCCTCTCCTCCTTTATCAGCTATGTTAATCAAGCAATTCTTAGTCACAACATGATTGTTCTATAAAAAAAAAAGCATACAGTATACCATAACATCTTGCAAACTCTTCAGCTATCAGCACACTGCCTTTTAGACTACTTTTATGAACCTTAATTTTCCCTTTCAGAAACATTCAGGTTTTATTGCAAGATCCTGAAATGCTCTTCAGAGAGAAAGAAAAAAGAAAACCCTCTGTCTGTCTACTATCAGTCTTTTTGACATTGTGTCTTAGCCATCCTTATTTCTTTATTTTCCCTTTATCTCCTGGACGACAACTAATAATTTGGCCTATTGTCAGAAAGTGGAAATAAACTTGGTCCCTTATCTCAGAATGCATTTCTAGATTGCTGCTACTGCTGAAACTTGCTCCTGCTTTTTGTTTTAAAATCAAATAGCTACATTACCTTGATTTCATAGCTAATGGGGGTGGGAGGTGTCCTATTTCTGAACATGTGCTATTTACAGAACAGTCTCATGTCAGTGCAAAAACACAGGAGGAGTGAGTCATCTGTATCTCATACATGAAAAACTGAAATGATTGCTTCAGTACTTATAAACCCCTTGACCAGCTCTCCTAATCTAGCAATGCACCAAAAGCAGCACTGCTTTGCAACGCTTGGAAAAAGACTGAACGTGAATTTTCACCCTACCAGGCATGCCATATGTAGAGCATTAACTTAAACTGTGGCAAAGAAGATTTACATAATAGTTTTATACACTAATCGTATAGTCTTTGGACCTCCACAGTCAGCAAATGAAAAAAAAAAAAAAGGTGCCCTATTTATCAGGATAATTACTATGGGGATTCCATAACACAAGAGAAAACCTATATAAAATCAGTATAACACAACTTTTTTCCACATTCACAAAATATCTTTCACAGTCTAGAAAGCACCATTATGACAAATTCTTATGTCTTTCACACTATTATCTAAGTACCCTGTAGCAGACACCCAAGGAACATATGGACTAATTTGAAGCAGTTCAAAGAAGGTAACTGGGAAGAATGGATGTGCTGTCTACAGGCTTAAGTTTGCTTTTTTAAGATTACTTGTCTGGGGAGAAGAAATACTGTCAGCAAGAAATACGGCAGTGCTAATATAACCCATATTTAGTGAAAGCAGGTTGAAAACAGTGCAAAATCCCCAGTAAATACTCATCAAACTCATTCTAAGAGCAATACTGTAATCATCAAGACTTAAAAGTTTTATTTATTTATCTTTAAATTGATTTGCAGGTTATGCAAAATGAGGAAACTGCAGCATTGGCTGAAGGAAAAGCCTGCAGTATGCTAATTGCACCCAGCCTTTGCCAAGCCACTTCTGTCCTGATCCGCAATAACTCTTCAGTTACAGATCCCCCATTGAAAAGGGGTCCTCAGTTATGCCAGATAGCATAGCAGATTAGGGTTGAGAAAAGACATCCAACAGTAAAAGGACACCTACCTCTTTCACTCTCATGGAATAGAATATTGCTGTTTTGATCCCTTCCCAAAGACAGACATAGCATTAAAGGCAAAAACTGAAATTTCACAGGATCCAATTACTATTTACAAAGCACAATCAACTTACATGACACTTGGCAAACCACTGACCTCTGTCTAAGCAAACTTGAAATACGCAATGAGACTATGAATTAGGTATCAGTACCGTACAGGCAGTGCAATCGGTAAGATTTTACTTTAACAAATGTAACATTATTCTTCTCTTTCATGCACATAGCGAGAGGGGCTGCAGAGAATGTGTGCTTTAAGGAGTTCAGTCAAGAACATGCAAACATGTTACTGTTTGCAAATATGTATAAAGTAAGAACAGCTTTCCAATGCATTAGGAGAGAAACTCTAAGCATGAGGGTCAGCATGGAAAAAATAAGATAATAAGCAAGAACCTACAATAAGGCTGCAATGCAGGGAGGGAGAGAAAAAGGGAGACTAAAGGTACAGACAAAGACTATTGCCAGCATCCTGGCATACTGCTGTCAAATGTCCTGATGCTTGAGTAGCTCTGAGCGTGGAGGATAATTAGCTCAATAACCAAGGTACTTAACCTCACTGGGACTATTCATGAACTTAAGAGTTAAGCATAAAATAAATAATATATGAATAAGGTGGAACCAATCAGAAGACATTACAAGTGATTCTTCAATTGAGACAACACAATCCCACCACAGTACCCATCCAACAACAAAGTAGGAGGGCTGTTCAAAAGTCTTGCAGGGAACTGTCTCCAGAGTAAAGCCACATGGCTATTCTTTATAGAATCATAGAATCATTCGAGTTAGAAGGGACCTTAAAGATCATCGAGTTCCAACCCCCCTGTCGTGGGCAGGGACACCTCCCACTACAGCAGGTTGCTCAAACTCCCATCCAGCCTGGCCTTGAACCCCTCCAGGGATGGGGCATCCACAACTTCCCTAGGCAACCTGTTCCATTGCCTCACCATCTTCACTGTGAAGAATTTCTCTCTAGTATCTAAAGTAAATCTCCCCTCTTCCAATTTTAAACCGTTGCCCCTTGTCCTGTCACTACACTTCCTCATAAAAAGTCCCTCTCCAGCAGTTCTGTAGGCTCCCTTCAGATATTGAAGGGCCGTTATAAGGTCTACCCAGAGCCTTCTCTTCTCCAGGCTGAACAACCCCAGCTCTCTCAGCCTGTCCTCATAGGAGAGGTGCTCCATCTCTCTGATCATCCTCATGGCCCTCCACTAGACCCGTTCAAACAGGTCCATGTCCCTCCTGTGTTTAGGACTCCAAAGCTGGACGCAGTACTCCAGGTGGGGTCTCACAAGTGCAGAGTAGAGGGATATAATTATCTCCCAAAACCTGCTGGCCACACTTCTCTTGATGCAACCCAGGACACAGTTGGCTCTCTGGGCTGCCAGCTTGCACTGCTGGCTCATGTTGAGATTCTCATCCACAAGCACTCCCAAGTCCTTCTCCTCAGAGCTCTTTTCCAGCCATTCTCTGCCCAAACCTGTATTTGTGCCCGGAATTGCCACATCCCAGGTGCAGGACCCTGCACTTGGCTTGGTTGAACTTCATGCAATTTGCACAAGCCCACCTCTCCAGCCTGTCCAGGTTCCTCTGGATGGCATCCCTTCCGTCCAGCATCTCAACTGCACCACTGAGCTTGGTGTCGTCAGCAAACTTGCTGAGGGTGCACTCTATCCCACTGTCCATGTCACCAACAAAGATGTTAAATAGTAGGTCCTAGTAGGTCCCAGTACTGACCCCAAGGAACACCACTCATCACTGGCCACCACGTGGACATTGAGCCATTGACTGCAACCCTTTGAGTGCGGCCATCCATCCAGTTCCTTATCCACCAAGTGGTCCATCTATCGAATCCATGACTTTCCAATTTTGAGACCAGTATGTCATGTGGGACAGTGTCAAATGCTTTGCATTAAGTCCAGGTAGATGATGTCAATTGCTCTGCCCTTGTCTAACAAGTCTGTGGCAGTATAGTAAAAGGCCACCAAATTTGTTAGGCATGATTTGCCCTTGGTGAAGCCATGCTGGCTGTCTCAAATCACCTCCTTATTTTCCGCGTGCCTTAACAAGATTTCAGGAGGATCTGCTCCATGATCTTGCCAGGCACAGAGATGAGACTGACTAGCCTGTAGTTCCCCAGGTCTTCTGTGTCCTTTTTTGAATACTGGAGTTATGTTCCCCTTTTTCCAGTCTGTGAGAACTTTGCCAGATTGCCATGATTTCTCAAATATGATGGAAAGGGTCTTAGCAACTTTGTCTGCCAGCTGCCTCAGGACCCATGGATGGATTTCATCAGGTCCCATGGACTTATGCACCTTCAGGTTCCTTAAGAGGTCTCGAACCTGATCTTCTCATACTGTGGGAGGTTCTTCATTCTCAAAGCCCCTGGTTCTTGCCTTCTGTGACTTGGGCAGTGTGGTTTGAGCCCTTACCGGTGGAGACTGAGGCAAAAAAGTCATTCAGTAGCTCAGCCTTATCCATATCCTGGGTGATCAGGTCTCCCATTTCCTTCCAGAGGGGACCCACAGCTTCCCTTGTCTTGCCTATATTCCTGATATATCTAGAGAAGTTCTTTTTATTATCTTTCACATACCTGGCTAGATTTAGTTCTGCCTGGTCTTTCGCTTGCCTGATCTTGTTTCTGGCCAGTCGGACAGTTTCTCTGTATTCTGCTCAGTCTACCCCAGTCTATCCAGGTAGATACCTTCTTTCCCTTATCTACATCGCTATTGCTTTCACATTAGATTAGTGTAAGTCACACTTTACAGAATCATAACTTAAATATGCATGATCCAACATCTGTAGCTATACATTCATATCACAACTATGAGACTCCTATGCCCCTGTTGTGAGCTATGGAGTGGGAAAGCTGTGACTGCAACACCCAAGATGTGGTTAGTAAGAGGAGTGACACATACAAAGAGGCATTTGGCTCCCAAGAGCCAAGATAATCTTCTCTAAGGAAAAGTTGGGAGGATGAATGGAAGCATGATACAGGCCAAGTCTGGCCCATGAGCTGCCATTTGGATCAAGCTACTGTAAATATCTTAAAACAGACTCGCAGATGAGATGAAAATTTTACCACTGAGCATATTTAGCATGTTTCTTCTGCCTGCATACTGATCTTGGAAAACAAAGTTCTAGACAACCAAAGCTCCGTTTGTTCTAAAGAGCACTAAAGATAATTCAGTACAAACTTTCATGGGAGAGGGTTCCTAGATGAGATTATCTAGCACCCTGTCTAGTCATGACACATAATTTAAATTGTCACATAACCAGAACATTGTAAGAACTGTCACTCAATAAAAAGAAATGAAGAAAACAACTTGCTTTCCTGCAAACGTATAAGTAAATGAAAACAAGGGGCAATATTTAAAATATTCTCCTTCCCTCATTAATGTATGCATTACTGATAATGCTACAATGTATTCAATGGTATTTACAAACCAGATTATTAGATTTTATAAACTATTACATCATAAACTTAATATCACAACATATTACTAGATAAATTGACAGTACAAGAAATCGTCATGACTAGCTTTTTGCTTAAAAATTAATCTCTATTATAGAAGAATTTGGATAATATACTAAACACAGAAAAAATGTGCTATATTGACTATACTCATTTAAAACACAAACCAGCAGATCTAATAAACAGCAACAATAATAATTGGCTGGATGGTTTCAAACAAATTAAGAGCAAACAATACCAAAAAAATCCCCTTGAAAGGAAAGTAGGACTCCTGGATCTGCCATCTGTCAGGGAAACTCAATCCATAAGAGAAGTCAAATTGCCTTCTCTTGCTAAACACAGTTTGACAGAATTGGTGATAAATAAGTAAGCTCTGTTTTGCAAATTATCAAATGCAAAGCAAAGTACTGTGGGCATGTCCTTCAGTGGTTTACATCCCACTTCAGTGACTATATTGACTACCATTTTATAAGCACAGACAAGTCCTTTGCTTGTCCACAATTTTTCCCCGAGAATAATTCTGCTTCTCACTCCAAGATATAGCTGAGCTCCTATTCACTGTTCTGCATAATAGTCTCTTTTAGTAGCTCTGTACTATTTAGTTTTGCAGCTATTCAAGCAGCAGGACTTTCTAGAGATCGCTATTTTTCCCAAGGTTAAAATAAAAACCATACTTGCATTAGGAAAAATGACAAATTTTACCAGAAATCCTGGATGGACTGAACATGCCAAGTATGCGTTGCTGGTCTTATAACCAAATACCAAGTTAAGTAAAGATGATATCATAAATCTTAGATTACTTACCTTGCTATCCAGAAATCACATACTTCCTCAGAATCAGTTTCTATCCTGAAATACAATTTTCCAAATGGAAAAATCATTTGGGCACAAGATAAAATTTAGATATTTACCATTTGTCCAACTTTTTTAGAAAGGCTTAGGTGCACAAATATATATTTCTCTATTTTTTCTTTTACTCTCAAGATTGTTTTTGTTTTCTTGTGTTAGTAAACAATGAACAAGGTAAAGAATTCTCCCTTTTTCTGTCCCATCAAAAAAAAATAAAATAGATACCATGGAAGGATCTGCCACCTGATTAACTGAGCACACACAACATTCTCATGACAGTAACATAGAAAGAAATAATGTGCATTCCACAGGACAAGTTTCCAAGAGATGGGAATGCTGCTGTTTAACTCCTTCAAAGGGAAGGATAATAAAAACATGCATGAAGCTGTCCTTCTACTATATGCTCCTGAGCATAATTAGTCAATGAGAAACTTTCCCTTGGAAAATGACAGAGAAGAAAAGAAAATGATCACTGCATAAAATAAGAATGAACAGGTCATGTCCTGGTGTGCCAGGAAATTTTCTTCTGCAAGATAACAGACGAGGTGTAAGAAATAGATGTGCAAGTACCAACACATAATTATATATATCTGTTTTCTATCATAATTGCAAAAATTCCTTTGGGCTGGGATAATACAGGAATGGTTTTAGATGTTAAAAAAAACCAAACACAAAAACCCAACAACCCTAAGTTGCATTGCCACAGGTCTTCTACAGTTTTTGCAGCTTGGAGGAGGTTTCTTCCTAGGGTTGTGAGTCATAAATGGTTAAAATATGAAAAATTAAACATATTCTTGATAAATGGTAATTAGTGCTTAGTCACCCCATAAGCTGGTCTAAACTTGTTACACCCCCAGCCCCAAATTTTCAAGCAATCCCAATTATAGCCAGAATCTTATAATAGACAAATATTAATAGAATGCCACTCAGTATTCAGTTATCCCACATTCCAAACTGAACAGCTCCTGCCAACAGAAACTTTCGAAGATTTTTTTTAAGCGAAAGCAAGTGACTCTAAAAATAGCTTGCAAGGTCCAGCAGGCATAATAGTTTGATCAGTGGCAGCTGGTTACAGGTATGCTAACAATCACTGAATTCAATACTGTCCATTAAAGCACCTGCCTTCTCTAGGTATATCAGCTGCAAAGAACAGTATATTAGGACTACAATTCAGGAATGAAAATTTTTTAACACAGGAACAAGACACATGTATTCATGACTAATGTTGATGAAACCAAACTGATCCCTTTAACATTTCTCATGTTCTTGTTGAGCTCTTCATATGTTCACTTGAGCTCTTGTCCTCTACCCTACAGAAAGTTTTCTACTTACTGTCTTAGATTTCATACTTCTGCAGAATAAGGCGATACTTAGTCAAGTACCTGAGCTTCAGAAAAAGGTTCATGTAAGATCAAAGAAAAAAAAACCACAAGCAAACCAAGAAACAAACTTGGAAATGTCACACTGAAGGGAAGGTATGTTTGATGCTTCTACCTACTGGTAGGAGAAAATGAAAAAAACGTAGTTTTGTCCAGTAGCCCAGTGCATTCACCCAGGATGTGAAGACACTCAGCTCACTCCTTCCGTCGAGACAATGCAACAATTCAGCTTCTGTTGCACACACCTACTTAATATACTAGAGTACCCCATTTTGATGATGTTTTACTTTGCACATGTAGTTCCATTTCCACTCAAGCAGGAAATGAAACGTAGGCATCCCACTTCACAAATGAGCATAGGTCCTTCTACCCTTCTGTTACGTCAAAGAGAAACAATCTGCTCTGCAACAGTTATCACGCTAATACTGGCTAGAATCTAAAATTGAATCTTCATCAAGAACTGCACTATTGCTTTCCTTCTTTCTTCAAGTTTCCTGTTTCTGCAAAACTTCTGTCAATGGAAGCAAGGCTGACTTTTAGGCATTTGTCACAGTACACTTCAAAAGGTAGAGACATGACAGAGATGGATGGGGCCAATTTGATTGACAAAGTTGCATCCAAAGTTGCTGCCACCAACTGCCAACAAATTGCTGCCTCAGATAGTCACCAACTGAGGAAGCTGAGCCTCAGGCAACTGCATTTGAAGGCAAATAGGTCAAACCTCCAGATTTTGACAAACACTGTTCATAAATCAGCTTGAAAGGCTGAAATACGTGCTGAAAAGGCTGAAAGGTGTTTATTACTCTTATCTATTTTATTCTTTTGGATTCAACAAAGTTATTTTTCTCCCTAGGACCTGCAATAAATATTGAAGTTAACACAGATCAATTTTATATACTTCCTCATTCATGCTTTACCAAAATGATTATATCAAACACAGAACAATAAACGTCTACCTGTTTCAATGAGTGATATCACTCTAGAATTCACATTTGTTAAATATGGCAGCAGAAGCAGCATACATTTTGTGTGGATGCTACAGCAAGCTTTATTTTCTGTGATTTAATAATAGTATTTTTTAATAACTGAGATGTAGTAAAAACATACATACATACACACACAAGGACACACAAACATTCACCTGTGCACACTATATGGAATCCAAAGAATATTTGGCTTTAGTTTATAACTATTAGCTAACATAGCTACTGAGGCTATCTAACAGTATTTTAGAACTTTTTAAAAACTGAAAAATATTTCTTATTCTGCTTGTGCTTTCAAAACAGGTTCCATGACATCCCATGTCATACATTTAATTTGATTAGAATTACGCTGTTTTTAAGATACAAATACTTTACTGATATTTATTCAATTTCATTTCTTTGTAATACTTTAGTTTGACCGCATTTATATATTACGTAGCACCTATGCCTGGGCAAACCTTTACTGACCAGAACAAGGAGATTTACAAAACATAGAATCCCATTCCATCATCATGTTAGTGGAAAAATTTCCTTAAAACATTTTGAATATGCCAGTATTAAATTCACCATATTCTTTACCAATTCTACCCTTGCAATTTACTGATATAGGATACTGCATAAAGAACAGTTGCTGAGGAGTTCACAATCCCTAGCAAAATCTAACAGCTTTACCTCCAAACTAGCTCAATGCAGGAAAAACAGAAGAGTTAAACATCAAGAGCTAAAGGAATAAAGAACAAGAGAGGTCTGCAGATAATGTGTTTTTCTCAAAAATAATTTATAGATGTCAGAAGGAGGGACACCGATTTGGTAACTTAAAAGTGACTTCGAAATGCCCTTCTCTACCCTTCTCCCTTCCCATTTTCATTTGCTGCGTGGTCTAATCACTTTTTCATCCTCTTTTTTTCTGCCCCATTACATCAATCTTTCTCTTTATATGACCTCCCCCAGTCATTTCAAGATTACATCCACAGGTCCACTAGAAGTATTAAAAAGCAAGAGCATTTTCTCATTCCTGAGCAGGATCAAAACTTAATTTATTCCTAGGGTTTGACCAGAACAGAAACATCCAGAATCCAAGCAAGTCGTTATTCTCATCCTTCCTCCCCATCTTCAACCTCTCTTGCCCTCAAGCATGGGCACCAAGTCAAAAACCTTCTTCCCAGTATCATAAGGAAGAGCTACAATTGAAATAAGTACCTACACTTCAAAGATCACATTGTTATTTGACATCTCCAGTGCTGTACTTAGAGAAGCATTTACACTACTCTAAGTAGTTGATTTTCAACCCTGACCCTCAGTTTCCACAAATACTGCACAAAACCAATAAATGAAGATCTATACTTTTATTGAGAAGTATTTTCTAGCCTTTAGTACAGCAAAGAAGCTTAAAAATTTGAATCTTAAATTTTTAGGAAAAGGTGGCAGAGGCCCAGCACTTATTTCCATGATTTCCCATCTTTGCTTACTGGAGAGAAAACAGTTACGCAATTCTTATCTTGAATTGATAGTAACACTGTAAAAAAGAAAAATGCAAGCCTTCCGCTCATTAAGACTACCGCTGCCTTGCAGTAAGAATTACGTCTGCAGACTTACATGACGGGGATAATTATTTTGTAGCAAACTGGACTAGACTCAAATCAAGGCAGAGAGAAACATAAATAAAGACTCCATTCCCACAATGTGGAATTGCCCACAGACAATTTATAGTAGGACACGAGCTTTGGTTCCAACTGACAGCTCCAGGGAACTGAAAGAATTTCTAGTTATACATGAACCAGGAATAACGCAGCTCAAGCTCCGAGATCCCACCTTGGAGTTTTTCTGTATTTTATATTGGCTAACTTCCAAGCTCAAGAAACTTCTTCTAGAACTCATTGGGGAGAAGTATGAACCCATTAACATCACTTTTACAGTAATTTTCTGGATTTGTCTCCACTTTGCATCATTAATTCTCCACATTTCGTACAGTAGTTTTACACATTCTTAAATGAGTTTGCTTAACAGTTCTCCTGTACTTTTTAGGAACAACCCAAATATTTCCTACATTTCCTATGTCAAAACACATCTTACATCAGTTCAAAGAACACTAGATTGTCGTTATCTTAAAGAAATACCCACAAGTCCTCGAAACCAAAGGCTAGATAGCTACAGCTTTGACCCTGACAACACATTTTCAAATGCTTAACTTCATCACCAGAAGTAGTCTATTCTCTACATGATTACGTGCTTTACTGAAGTGAATGCATGACTTATGTGTTTGCAGAACTACAGTCTAAGTGAAGAGGAACTGCATTTTGAATATTTTGTTATCTCAGTGTTGCAGCTCTTGCAATTACTACAAGTTGCCTGATACTTGTTTTTTCTCTTCCAAAGCTCTTCCACAAGAGCTTTAAGAGCTTGAAGAATTGAACCATAGCAGCTCTAAACCCCAGATGTAAATAAAAAAAAATCTATTTTAAAATTCTATGGTTTTTTAGCAACCTTGTGATTTAAAAACTGACACAAGAGCATCCTGCAAGGACTGATCTCATTTCTCAGTTTGCATGTGGATTCTGATAGGAGCTGTGAAACTTGCATGAAGTAGTATTTAATATTTTCCCCCAACTCCCTTTTAACCCTTTAAATAAACAGAAATTTACAAAACCTTCAACTGAATTTCCAAGAACAATGGGAAGTTGTCTTCCTTTTTTCAATTAAAAAAAAATACAGAAAGATACAGTGCTGGAACAGGAGCAAAATCAAATATGGTTTATGGCACTATTTGCTTAAACTTCACCTCTTCCAATCAAAAAAAATGAAAACATACATTACCCCTATATTACACTATTTTACACTTCTGTAATCAACTAATATAGACAAAATACTGAACGTTACTTGCTATTCTGCCCTAAATCCAATACTGTCCCCACTTCATTATACTCCTACACTTTATTGGGCATGGGGAAACAACAGCTGCTCTTGAGACCACATGAAATTCCAACAGCTCTTTTAGACTTTAAGAGGTGGAATCCTCCATAGAATAAATAAAAATGCAGAGATCTCATTGTAAATTACCACAATTGTCAAATTAAGTATTCCATAACAAAATACAAAACATCACATCCAGTTAATCAAGACTTTTTTTATCCAGTGTTCTGCAACCAGCCAAGTCTAGAAACATTTAGCAGAACAGTATGAATACACTTGAGAGAACACTTTTCAAGGCCTCCTACTAGTCCTGAAACTGGGAAGAGAACCCAGACTAAACTTAATCAGAGCTATTCAAAATTTAACTTTATGTGGGGTTTCAGTTGTTTACTAAGGCTGCAATTACTGACACTCCAACATAAATTTAAATATTGACAGGAAACTACTCAAAACAGATCTATGAAGACAGCTGATGAGATATTAACAATGAATGACAATTTCAGAGCCTAGTTTTTGCCCATTCTACTTTCATTCCAAAGAGTGGTACCATTTCAAGTTCTTAGGAATTGTCATGGTTTAACCACAGTCAGCAACTAGGACCACGCTGCCACTTGCTCACTCACTACCCACTGCCTCCTCCCCCAGTAGGGTAGGGAGAAGGAGAAAAGAAGGAGAAGGGGGAGGAAAAAAAAACCACCCCAAAACAACCAGAAAAACTCATGGGTTGAGAAAAAGACAGTTTAATAAAACAATAACAGAAAAGGAAAGTAACAGTAATCATAATGGTAAAAGAATATACAGTAAAATAATACAACTTAAGTCACTCTCACCCCCCAGTGATTGGTTGCCCAAGCCCATCTACGAACAGTAGATTACTGCCCCACAGAAAACCCCCATTTATATATGGAGCATGGTATCTATGGTATGGAATATTCCTCTGGCTACTTGTCCTGTCTATGCTCCCTCCCAGCTTCTAAGGGAAGCTGAAAAAGTCCTTCACTAAGTAAGTATCACCCAAGACTATTAAAATAATATTCAGCATCATTCTCACACGAAACCCAAAACATAACAGAATAGTAGAAAGAAAATTAACTCTATCTGAGCTGAAACCAGGCCTGGGATCTACAGAAGAAACAGAAATGCACATCCTATATTAGGTGGGAAAACAGGAATGGACAGAGAAAAACAATTTCTTCTTCAGGCACTTCTCTTCCATATCAGTTTTGCTTTCAGACAAGCTTCCCTGGAACCCAAATACAGGATACAACCAAAAGCACTAAGCCTTTCCATCACTGTAGATCGCTTTGGTGCTCCAGAAACAGATTTAAAGTCTGGACAATTTTTTTTTCCCCCTTTCTCCCCACAGTCTCCCATGCACACAGTCCTGCTGAATCCCCTGTATTTGAAATAGGTTTAGAATCTCCCTTGTGAATTCCCCTATGATAAGAAGAAAAAGCAAAAAGCTATTCTATGAATCTCTAACGGAGTATTGCTATGGCAACAAACAATTTAGAACTTTAAAAGTATTTTCTAATGGGAAGTATTTACACAGAAAAATTAGTACATAGGTTTAAAACAAGTCAGATGTGTAATCAATCAAGAGGGATTATTGATGAAAAAAAGACAAAATTAATTTCAAATATAACATTAAAAGGTTTAAACCACTACTGTTTGATCTAGTACGTAGATAGAACAATGATGATTATAGAAATGCTTGCTTGACCAGGTGACTCAATGAGCATAGCTTTGGGCACTCAAGTATAGAAATTTCTAAAAGAACTATAAAATGACACTTCCTTCTCTGGTTTGATCTTCCATAGTGTTTACAATTACATTTTAGAGCAATTTTCAGGGACACAGAAGCTACTCATTAACTTTCTTAAATGCAAGATTAAGATTAAGATTGTTTAGAGAAGCTCTGCCTCAACAAAAAGGTCCTTATTACAGTTTCCACAAGCTTACTTCACAGACCTGAGATCTCCTGTTTTTATACTATATATTGTGTATATTGCTATATATATATATTACCGTTTCTGATTTTACTATGTAATTATTTTTAGAAGACACAAAAGTTGATTTATTCTCTCAACACTAATTAACCTCCCAAAGGACATTTCAAATACTTCAATAAAGCCAGATATCAACATCTACATGCATCAAATGAACACCACGTTCCCCATCCAACCTAGCAAGGCAATTCCACTACTACTACATGTATCAGCAGCATAAAGGGAATTCACTCCTTTGATTATGCAAAGTATAGATACTCTTAAGTTAACTAGCAGTATATAGAGGGTAAGATTTTACCAGTTGATCCAATTGCCTTGCTGTAGCACCCTCTACTATCTAGTAAAGAATTCACACCAAGAAATAATTCCAAAGCCAAAATCTGCTATAGCAAATCTCTGTAAAATCACATGTACTTTTTTGAACTACCAAATTAATTAAATTTCCATCTCTAAGCAGACCAAAATGAACACTAAAATGTGCCCAATGCTTTAATTGCATCAAGTTTGTAACTCATTCTGCCCCTAATTTGCAGCATGGGGCATTTGCTCAGTTATATTTATCTGCCAACAGTGCTTCTTATGGTGGTCATTGATAACGTATTCCCTTTCACAACTAATACAGCAAGCATTGCTTAAAACAGCAACTTCTAAATGGTGCAAATAGTAGCTGTAAAAAAGTTGTAGTGGGGAAAATTTTTCAGACTCCAGAGATCTGCTTTTAAAATAAAATAATTCTCTTCTGTTATAACAGATGCTGAGAAATGGAATTTTTTAAAAGCCTGTTTACATAGGACACACGCAAATACATTTTTTTCAACTTCCTCTGCAGCTGCAGCTAAGAAACTATTCCCAGATCTGTGCTGAGATAGTTGGTGATTATCACATGCAAATAAAAAAAAAAAACAACAAACACATTCTATGCTGCATTAAGTTCTATTCCTGCTAAAACCTTTGGGGGACAGAAACAGTCAAATGAAGAAGAAAATCTGAACTGAAAAAAAAATGGGAGAAGTTATTTTACAATATTTAAAAAAGCATTACAAATGAAGCCCAGTAAGGACAGTGTCAATTACATGTTACTGCCACTGTTTGTGGTGCTTTTGTTAATTCTACATGATTAACATTCATCGCTGCAGAGTTCTGGCTTTCAGAATTTCATCATTTCTATTCAGGAAAACTTAGTATAAATGATTCCACAATTTTATGCAAGTCTGATTCTAAATTTCTATTTTGACCTCACTGTATAAATAGAAAGAATATTTTTGATTTTTATTTAAAAGCAAAAGCAACCAGCAGTTTAAGAACACACAACTGCAAATAAGCCTTGATCAAGCAGTTATATTCAGCACTTGAATAAAATAAACAGAAATTAAAAAATAATAAAAAAGAAAGTCCCCAACTTCTCCCCTCTCCTCAAAAGCACAATCTTCTCCAAGAAACTTCAGTGTATAGGATGTAAATAGTGGGGATTTTTCAAAACTTGTCTTTTTAGAAGGTATCTACCAATAGCAATATTTCTTCATATTCTCTCCTCCTTCCTGATCACATATAGATATTGTCCCTGATATCACCATGAAAATCCAGTTTAGAATTACTGCAGAAAAAGACCATATTGAGAAAAAAGAAAGGCGTAACTTAAAAAAAAATAAAATCCAACCAAATCGAGCATTTGCAAAAAGGAGTCTGTTCTGTTCTTCCCCCCTACTTCCATATAGGACGTTTTCAGTCCCAGAGCAATCAGGTATTGTGTGGGCTGCAAATCAGACTCCTATAAATACATCAAACATGATTTTGTTTCCCTTTGTGCTTCAAAGAATCTCTCATGCTCATGTTGTTTATTTTTAAAGCATGTGCCTGCACTTACATTAAGTATGTTAAGAAGATAGTTACCTGATAGGTACATTTACTTTGGAGTAATTTTTAATTTGCATCTTTCATCTAGCCTTTCACTACCCATTTTCATCCTGGGAAGTTGACAAGGAAAGGTCAGTGAGCATGGGAGCAAATCTGGTATTCTCAGCTGAGCACCATATTAAAGACAAAATTGACAACAGCAAGAAGATAAAGGCTAACTCATTTTCACTTGGTTAACTTCTGTGGACAAAAGCCAGTACAGAGTACAGAAGAAAAACTAACTTTTGGTAGTACTTGTCAAACAGGCATCCAAGAATCAATGCTAGAAGTAAACAAATGACAGTCAGTAAGACTGGTTTGCCTACCTGGGGACATTCAGGAAAATTAATCCATGTTAATTACATACATGTAGAATTCAAGTAGATTTGCTAGGATATATTTAGAAGCTGAGTGAACACCCTTGCTGAGAATCAAAAGAGCTCTGCTTGGTTTGATGTAATTCAACTAGGAGGAGAAAGTATCCATATAAAAGATTTGATCAAGTTAAACTAACTTCTTTAAAATTGGCATGTTTTAGAATAGAGCTCAGTTTTCCATTGTCTCCATGTATGTAACCTTTGACTTCACATATGAAATACTTACAGAAGCAGCCTCACATCAAGGGGATATTTTTTTGTTAAATTCATGTGTTAGAGTTCTAATTTATAGCCCCCGGAATAAAACCCAGTAAGTAATCGAGAGTTCTCACTCATTGCTTGGAAATTAAAACAAATTGCAATTTTAGTCTGTCTGGGTCCTCTGTCTTTACATAATTTCAATGAAGATTTTTAAGCAAGAACCTATAACAACATTAGTCTGAGCACTAATCCGGTTCAGACAGCATTAATCTAGGCATTAAGGGTTGTATTTGGGTTACTGGCTGCACTTAGTGAGTTGGTTTTCATTACTACTATAGCATCTCTCTTGAAAAGAAGAGCTAGGGTTCAGGCACTCACTATCCAGTGCTGTCAGATCATGACTTAAGCAATCAGTGAGAGAAGCAAACACATCTGAATATCACTGAATATCACTGAAATTTTTGGAGTTGGAAGGGACCATAGAGATCATCTAGTCCAACTCCCCTGCCAATGCAGGACCACCCAGAGCATGTCCGAGCATGCCTCTCAGGACTGCATCCAGTC